>AXNI01003936.1:0-17246 GCA_000498555.1 Heterococcus sp. DN1 | reverse complement strand
GAGCCTGGTGCCAAGTCGATGCTGCTATCACATGCCCACAAATGCAATACGTCCCTGGACACTATGCTGGTAAGTGTTACTACCTGTGTGTCTCGCGCTTGCCATTGCGTTGCCATTCGCTTTAGGAACTCTTCTTGTTCGCGAGACCTCGTGCAAGCTGGCAAACTGCTGCATATCGAACTTGTGATCGCGGCCTGACCACTTGCTCAATTTGCGTGCTTTTCGTTTTAGGCGAACTACAACAACTGCTCTGAAGTTGATTTGGGGAGTGATGAGGTGGGCGAAGACACAGCTGAAGTCACTGATGATACAAACTCAGCAACAGCACACAAGCGCCCAAGGGAGGAATTAGCGTCCCATGCAGATACTGCCGCCGTGTTGGGTACAGGCAATGGTAGCACTGGTACGTCCAGAGATGACAGTGCTGCAACTGCATTGGAAGTCAAGTCACTGGCCGATACCCTGCAGTTGGCGACGCAGAGCATCACTACAGTAGTAGAGCAGCTGGCAAAAGTTGCCAAACGACAAGCCGAGGCTGCAGATCGCCTTGCGGCAGCTCCCTCTGCACACCACCAGCACCAGCCAAGGTTACTGGAGCAACAGCAGACGTCCATGCGAGGCCAGCTCACGTTGCAGCAGCAGCAGATGTTTTGGCAACAGCATTGGCTTCACCAGCAGCAGAGTTCCTGGCAGCATTATTATTAGCAGCAGTCTCGCCAGCTGCACCCTTGGTAATTGTGACTACTACAGCAGAGGTGTTGCTCCCTGATGAGGAAGCAGATAGCAGCAGTAGCGTGCACTTCTAGCTTCAATTCCTCCTGTAATGCTGAGACTCTCTTGTGCAAGATCCGAGCGTATAGCTTTTGACCCTAATGGTGGCGGTGGAAGCCAAACCGTCTCTTCATGTGTTTTGATGCTGTCGCGCTCTTTTTTTTGCTGCTGACTACAAACCTTCGAACTCATGTGCTACCGTGTGTATGTGACCTTGCTTACAAATGCATAAGAAGTACACTGACGAAAGCATCGTACACCACATTATGATAGAGAAAGGTGATGACGTGGCAATGCATGAAGGGCAGGCTAGAGTTGAAGGATGTGTGATGCGTTGCACAGCGTTGAGTTCAAGCTCTCATCAAGTGGCTTTATTAAGACCTACATGCATACTGCTCGATCTTCCTTGTGTAAGACAATGTGAGCAGCACGTACGTTTATAACGACGTCGAGCAGCGAAAAGTAGTGAAGAACACACATTGTATAGCATATGGTATAGCTTACCCAGTGAGCGTGGGGGTTGCACGACAGCATACCAGCAAAAGTGTTTGGTTCCTTGCATATATAACTGTGTATTCTTTTGTATGAGTAGCACGTGTTTGTTGCCTCGTCCATCTCATACCCTATTCAAGAATATACCATAGTAGTATTAAGCGCTATACACTATGGTGTCAATGACACTGGTGCTTCATGTGTTACAATTACGAAGACAAATAACAGTGACACGGCGAGCAAATACACACGTGTCGACCTTCTGATACGATGAGCGTACAAACAAGGTCGAATGTAGTTTGAACGCGTGATTTCACGTGCCTGCGCACAATCATCAAACTGCTGTCTTGCCTGAGCTTGTTGGGCACTTCTGATGGTGTCACTAGCGTTCTATAAAGATGTCATCGCTGAGAAGGTTTTGCACACGCTGTTATCACCAATCTCGCAGGGCTCCAAGCACCGCCAACGCGAGATATCAATATCAACTCTCTTGATTGCAGCGATAGTAGCTGCTGTCTGCTGATTGGCTGCAGTTTGTTGCCATAGTCGCAACTGCTTGGCCAAGCTTGAGATGCCTGCTGCATACATGCAAGGGCATAGAGCACGGCACCAGGCACTTGGTATCACAGCTCATATGATGGTCTTGCGACGATTTCTACCAAATCGAATCATTAGTACGCAACCATGATGTCGACAGCAAAGAGGGCATCTTTTCAGTCTGCAGCCAAGCTGCTGGCTGCAGGGCTACAAATGTTAGGATATTTATCCATATCATAAGCATTGCCTGCTTTGCAATCTGTGGCAAGATCTTCAGGAACTGCGCATGGAAACTGATATCAGAGAAGCCTTATTGAAATGACACCACCACTACGAGTGGTGGATTGTAACGAATTCTGTGGCCTGTTGCACTTACTTGCGATTGCTCGAGCCACACTACAGAGCTACTTTAGCTTAGAAACAATCTTTGTTTGGAAACACGAGCAAGTTGCAGCTTTGAGCGCTGATGATATGGAACTGCCGCAACGCTAGCGCTGCACAGTTACCATCGCATCACAGGATTACACATATTGGATTGATAAAAAAGGCATGCAAATCCTTCCTTGAACATGCGTGCTCGAACATTTTGCAAGGTACTTGATCTAGCAACGACGCTGCATCACTTGCTAGATACGGTGCACAACATACAGCTGATGCTTGCCCTGTCAGTCAGTGCTGCACTCTATGCTTCAAGTGCTCATGAGTCATATTGAGTACGAAACCATGAGCGATGTTGACGGTGCAGTATCTGACACAGCAGCTTGTGCTAGCTCACTTCATAGTAGCGAAAGCGCTGACACTTCACAGGAAGGGGTGGATGACAGCGCGCTCCCTGTCCGCATTCCTGGTAGATCTGCCTACAAAGCACAGAAACAAGCAGACATACACCAGCAGACTGCTTGCTTGCGAGACTGGCAGATGTACAGTCGTTTATCGGACAAGGGCTCTTGTCTGATGACGCCGACTCCGGAAGAAGACATGGCTTTAGACGCAGTTTACGCGCAAGTCGCGCAAGCAGAAGAAGATATGGCAGATATTTCCTGCAGCGCTCAATTAGACGATTTGGTTTTCACTCTCGACTTGTAGAGTCGTAAGGGTCTATTAGAGGTAGCTGTACGCATTGGCAGTTCTTTGTATGTAAGCCTGCCCATATCAGTTATTTTTGAATCAGCACAGATCCTTTTTAGCATGTACTCTACCAAGTTTCAGTGTGCCTGTTCAGATCAATCAGCACTTATGTGCGCACACCACAGCACTTTCCTTTTGATTAGAGAGCGGACAGAGGCGGTTGTACGCATTGGCTTTTTTTGTATGTAAGACACCACCAATCAGTCATTTTTGCATCTGCACAGATCGCTTTAGCATGTACTATAATTGTTTTCAGTGTTCAAAAGCATAGCATGTGCACATCCATTGGCGGTGTTGATGTCTCAAAGCGCAGAAGCATGTTTCTTCCACAGTGTGGGCACGCAGTCAGCTCAGCTAAAGCATATGATGCGTTTCAAGGCAAAGTTTTTACTCCTTCATTCTTCGCTTGCGCTGCTTGTGCTGTTGTGCTTTATCGGATGCTGCTTTCGAACACTTTGACTCTTGCGGTGTGACAGTATGCTGCTGACACTCTCCTTGGCCTGCTCTGAAGCTGCCGCAGTATACAATGTCACGAGCAGACACAGCGTGCACATGCATATGCACGGGAATGACGTGGTGCTCCATACAACGCTATGCTGTTCCAACCTAAAGACATTTACTAAGAATGTTATTGTGATAAACACGGATTCAGCACTTCTAAGACGCTGCAAAATCTGCTTGGCCGATTGCTTTGTAGCGAGCACTGCCTACTTTTGTGATTATGGCGGTCAGCGGCCGTGCTCGGCCTCAGCCCTTTGGGATTAGTGATGCTGTTTAGCATTCAAGTCAGAGTCATCATGCACTACAACACTGAGCTCTGACAGATTGACAAGGACTGTCCGTGCATCTGTATGAAGCATCAGTCGTTAAACCAATCGTCATAGCAGCGCTATATGAAGGTGACAGCAGACATCGCAGGCCGCATCTTTGATGATCGTGTTGTGCATATCGGAATGGTGAGCAGTGATCCACAGTCAAACTAGTGATAAACGTCAATGCTTTGGTCCTGTTGTGACTGTACGTGCAAGCCTAGGGTGATACAAATTTTGGTCTTGAATTATGTATTGGCATGCATGAGCAATCAGTGAGTACAATCACGACTGTTCATCGTTCAGACTGCAGCACACTCTGTGTACAATTAGATGAACTTGTTGATGTACGCGAGTTGTTTAAGCTGGCAGTGGAAAGGCAGCCTATGGTTCGTGTTGTGTGCTTGCTACTATGCTGCTTGTTTGAGCATGAGCGAAGGTAACTGCATGTGACGCTGTGAGGTGATGCAGTACAAGAACACAGTGCAACAGCAAGCAGCAAGAAGTGCAAGATTGGCGAGCTGCTGTGAATGACGTCAGGTATCAAAATTCACCGTACGCACTACCATACCCAAGTAGCAGCTCTTGACTTGCTTTCAAACATAGACGCCCTCCTTTAAAGCTGCTGTGTAAACGAACAGACATCTGTGGCAGAAGTCGATCTCGTGACAGTATAGTATTGTTGTTGACAGAGTGCTTTCGCTTGCCAGCAGCGACCTTTTGCGCCATACGGCTCTGCGCCTCTGCTGCTGCGATTGCCTTGCATGTCATAGGCTTCTGACCACTGCCTCTTGTGGATGGGCCTTGCTGCAGCTGTGTTCCTGCAAGAAGCAGCTGCTGCTCTGCATTACAAGTATGCGGCTGCTCTTGTGAATTACTTTGCAGTGCCTTGCACCTGCTCTGCTTGGACCTTTCAAATGCACTCACGCTTGGGAGGTTGCATAGAAGAAGGTGAGGCGTGCACCCAGAGCACGGCTTATTGAGTAGCGCTACAGGGCCAATAATGACACCCAGTCTGCCGCTTGCTTTCACCAAACACTGCTGTCCTACACATGCACGCTCTCTCTCCCACTGCACCTTGGTAAGTTCAATCACTTCTGCTCTGCCCAGTTGTTTCCTGATTGCTGTAAGTGTCACGGTGCATTCTTCTTTTATGTAAAGGCCAAGGCCTTTTCCTGATCTCCTTAGTTCCCACGGCAGACTAGGCGCCACCAGACGTTCCAAGTACGCCATGATGCTGTCGAGCATGTGGTTTGTTGCGGATCTCGTGCTAGCTAAGACTCTCTTCTCACAAGCTTTGATTGCAGCAAGGACTGCTGTCCTCTGTCGCACCGTGTCTGTTGAATTTAACAGAGCTGCAGTCAAAGCGGCTCTTGTCACATCGTGCAGCAGACACCTGCGCAGACGCTGCCAGAGAGTGTATTTGAGCCCAAGGTCACAGAAGGTCATAGCTATGAGATCTCGATGCGCGCACGATGGATTTATGGATTGTGTGCCCTCTACGTACTGCACGTCCGATGTGTTGCAGAGTGCTGAGAAGTAGCTGTACCCACTCTCTGGTTGTGGACAACAATGGCAGCGAACGTCAAGGCCAGTTTAAACACTTCAACATTCATTCTAGCCATCAGTAACTCTCCATCATGTGGCTCATGCAAAGTCTAGCGAGACCAGGTCAGCGTCGGCACCCATATGAAGGCCTAGCGAAGTGCATGTGTGTGTGGATATCAAGAAAGCAGGTACGCATGGTGTGCTTGCATGACACTCGTCCCATCGCAGTTAATTTCCTTTTACTTTCGTGTAAACGAGTCTTGACCTCAAGGCGCGTTGTTTAAGGTAAGGCAGCATCTGCACAATTTTTTGCCAGACTTACCAATCAGCAGAATGAGCGGCAGCAGTGCACAGCAATTTCAATAATCAGAACGCGCTTGTTTGCATGTCTCAAGCCGCATCAAACAGATGGTGCATCTTAGACAATACGTGTAGCCTTAAACGTAAGCGATGTATCTATGATGTACCTGAACGCGCTGTACAATGATTTCGCAGGCAAAGTTCCTTCGCGTAGAAGAACTTGACTGCCTTACAGTCGTGAAGCTTGCAGACAACGTACTTATGCAGAAGTTGATTGCGCAATCATGTAGTTGATATGCTTCTCTTTCTACGGTGTACACTTGTTGCGTTACAGCACCATTGACAGTATGATTGCATAGCGACTGCTGGTTTCATCTCCAGGGGCTCAAGTAAGTTTGCCTTTGAGAGCGTTCCTGCCATCAGCGCGCAAAGCAATGCTAGATTGTATGAATGCAGTGTCACTGGCCTTACCTGCCATCGATATTCGTAATGACATTGTGAATGTATGCCTCGTGCTGGCAAGGGAAAGTCTCCGAGTTGAACGGTCATGTACCTGTTCAAGTCAATAGTTTTCACCTTTCAAGCACGTGATGTCGATTGCATATCACAGGGGTCGAAATTTGTCACGTGGCTACAGTGGAGTCTTCCCGCTCCTGTGAGATCAAATCAAATATCAATCTGCACTACAAAGCATCAAACAGTATACAATTCACGGTCCTGTTAGGGCCTCATGACACAGGTGATCACACCAACACATCGATCATGTCCTTGGTAGAGCTGGGGCCTTCCTTCTTGCCATCATGGAGACTGACTGAGATACGTCTTGTTGCACATTGCAAATCTACCAACACCTTGAGAGCATAGCAGCGGCGGCGATTCGTGGCAGATCACACTGTGTAGCTTCAGTTGCAGAATCTGATGACAGCAGCCAATCAGCAGGTCCTGTAAAGAATCAGCGGACACTGTAATGCACAGCGGGTGGTACAATTTTGCATACATCGAGGCTGAGTGCCTATGTTACGATGAGGTTACGATGAGCTTTCCGAGTTTGATCTGGGAATTTGTAATGTTACACTTACTAATAATGCTGAGTTCTGCTTTACAACATTGCAACACAGTACTCCTAGTGATAGTGTCGTATCAAAGTTGTCACTGTCTATGCAACATATGAAACTCGCTGCGTCAACAGATCACATGTCAGCAGGTGGTCGTAGCTGCTCAATGTGTCTTAGCTTTTTGTGCAAAAGCAATATAGTTGACACAATTGTTACATTTACGCTGGCACGTTGACAAGCCACATTAAGGTACAGAGAGAACCATACAAAGAGAACAATGACATGCTCAGGTACCACTTGTAAATGACGTGTATGTGCTGTATTGTACAACTGTAGTGTTGGCACTGTTCCAAGATGCATCACGCTTGACTGAGACCTGTGACCATGCACTACTGCAATCAAACTCTTTCTAGTTCTACAGTCTGCTCTGCAGGACTAACTAATCTTGCGTAGAACTAAATCGCTGCTCAAGCGACGCTATCAAAATGCATGTACAGCCAACTAGACAGATCCTACCAGATTTGTGCAACAGTAAGCTGCCCTTTGTACATACCTTTAAACAACACCAGAACGCAATGGCCTCTACGCAATGTATCACAGCTAGAAGCGTACTGTTTCGCATGTGTGTGATACAGCCTTCATCTATAAATCGAACTCATTTCAGTCTACTCTGCTTGCTATTGCAACTACTGCTACTACTTGTGCTGCACATATCGCTGCTCGTCATGCGCACCGTGGTCAGCTCGCTCCTGCGTCTGGCTACGGCCGCGTTGCACATCGCTTTAGCAGACACTCTAGAAGCACAGCGTCAATCTCTGCGCTAAGCTTGAAGGCCACGCCTCGCCCTCGCTGATCAGATGCTACAAGGGTTACAGTGTGACTATCTCTGTGTACTGCAACAATTTGTGACATTGGTATCGTGCTGCTCGTACGCCTGCGCGCTATTGCAACGCATGTCAACGTCATGTTTGCTGTCAGCTGCAGGTTGCTCCCTCTCGATCTACCCCAGCGAGTCCGCTGCTTCACAATGATACCACCTCTCAGCAATCTGCCTACAAACTCGTTCATTTCTGATGCTTGCTCATCATGCTGCAGCTGTTCTTGGTCGGATTCACAGTTGACCGCGACCACGCTTTTGGGATGAAACGGTGATGTACAGCAATCTTCACTAGCTGCGAAAGAAGGTAATGAAGCTAGCGCCATGGTCTTTTGATGTGGTGCATTAGAACTGTCAGCACCAATTGTGCCTCCACTGCTGCTATCAGAGCTGCTGCTGCCGCCACGTTCGGTGCTGCTGTAGCTACTGCTGTCGTTGACGCTACCGCCAGGATCTGTCATGAATCTTACTTGCTTCAAACACTCTTGCATATTCGCTCTGCTTGCTCTGCTGCTGCTGAGCAAAGAGCCAAAAGTGTTCTCATCTATGATGTTTCTTGACTTCTGTGTTGCTTCATCAACAACAGTGACAGAACCCTGGCCTAGATATTCGCTTGTCGCTGAAAGCTGAATTGTGTAACACCAGCGCGAGGCTGTCGTGTCCTTCATTACAGCGCACTGTAAAAGATTTTGATTTGGCTTGTGTTAAGCAAGATTATACACTGTTGCGAAGTGAGCTACAACATGCTCTCGCCACAAAGGGCAGTTAGGGTGCGTTAGCGTAGTTGAAAGCATTAGAATTTTTTAATGGCGCGTTAAAGAAAAAGAGATACCGATACGTGCAAAGCAAGCGCGAGTCTGACAGTTCCAACATAGTGTGAGCTCCAGAAGATGCACTCTGCCGCAAATAATGTGGCAGTAGCACGGTGGTGCAAGACGGTGCGGAGACTGTCTGTGTTCCAAACACTGGTAGCAAAGCCGCGACGTACTTGCAGTCCCGTTTCAATGTTCAGTGCAGATGATGCTGATACACCTAGTATCAACAATCATACACAGAGCAAGATTACCACAGAGAGCTCTAGGAGAGCCAGGTTCTTGACTGAATTTGGCTGTAGCTGCAGTGAAGCAGCGCACAACAAGTACGGCAACCCCCTTTCAGCTCCCAGACGCATTGCTCTAGCAGCTTTGCCTCTCTTCAAAGATGCTATAGACTGGCCGCTATCTCACTTGTTGCAGCTTCCCACCAAACAAGTGTTGTGGCAGATTGTTGCAGATTTTCCAGCCGCAGAGCAGCAGCATGCAGAGTACGAGAGACTGATTTGCGACTTCGTAGAGAGGTTCATCACAGCGGGCGTTCCGGCAAGGCAGCAACGCTGGAGCAAACTGAGAGCGTGTGTGCTGACCATGACTGCAAGCTTAAAGGTGATTTGGACTGCAGCAGAACGTAAGAGCAGGAGCAGCAGTATACAGCTGTCACAACTAGTTGAAATACGCAGGGAAGGGTGCACAGTCACCTTGTTTCCACATAAGCGAACACTTCGGCGAGGCTACACCACAGCCTTCCTGCTTGATACCGAGCTCGAAGCCATCCTTTTGATGTGTGTGCTCAAAGCGATGATGCGCACAACCTTTCCTGGTAGCTGTGACAGCAGCACAAGCAGTCTGACGAGATCTGGTACTAGCAGCGGTGCTAGCAGTAACAGTTTTAAGAGTACCTTTCGTAGCAGATCGTATCGGCCCTAGCGCGCAGAGTGTCAGCATGCGCTCGTGGTGGCTGCTGGAAGCTACCTTGGCAGTTGGGCCAACAAACATGTAACTCTTATCAGTTACCTAAATTGACAAGTACTTCCATCATTTGTTGGTGCGCGTGCCGTACATTCAGGCTGAGTGAAACAGTGCACCATTGCGATACACGAGAGAGATAATCTGTCAGATGATTTTCTCCTATTGCTTGTTGAATCTAGCACGCCATCTGCTTTCTGGTGTTGGACTTGTAGATGCGTAAGGTAGCAATTTGCATCACCTAAGGAGTAAGTCCAGGTTTGCTGTCAATCTGTAATTGCCGATTGTATCACGATACAGTAGTAGCTTTGAGCCATAAAAATTGACCATCACCAGCAGCGGCGCTGATACTTTGTCATGTTAAGGGCGTTGCGTCTCTTGAATCTGTATTGCAGCACTACTACACCAGCCCTTGTAGTGGATGACGCAGTTCCTTCACAGCATGATATCGGTATTCTACATGTAACATTGAGCATGTAACACTGAGGGCGTACGTGACTCTGGCTATGATGCATCTTGCCTTTATATATTCAAACTACTAGAGGTACAAGTGCTCCACTTCTTCATGCTGTGATACATCCTGATAAGGCTGCTTTCGCACGAGAGTGGTAGAAGCAGAAGTGGTAGCAATAGTAGATAGCAATTCCTGAAACAGTGCAGACTATGAGTGTACACTATGAGCTATTATTTTGTGCAGACACTAGAAGCACTAGCAAGTAGCAGAGCACAAGACACACATGTAGCATCTGCAGCATGTGTCTTCTTCACGGCAGTAAAAGTTGCATTCTATAAGTATAGGAAACCACAGCGACACAAGAGGCAACAGGGGTAGCAGCAAGCAGACGTGCAGTTCTTCGCGGAAATGCTGCTATGAGCTTTCCTGGTAATTATTGTCTGCTATGCTCAATATATGGGTACTCAGGTAATGAGAATCGCATACTGGTTTTGAGTTGTCGTCCTTGTAGCAAACTGCTGCAAGTAGGATGCTTGCTTCTCACGCAGCACCTCTCTCCTTAATGAAGGAAGCACGAAGCAGTTCAAAGAGGCTGAGTGCAGTCCGAGGTATAACACGCTTGTGACATTTGATAAGCTTTAGCAGTTCGCCACCTACCTATCACACCTGTCTATGATCCGTAAAAATGCAGCAGTGTACTGTTCAGTGATAGCAGGCCTGCACGAAGGTTGTAAACATTGATACACTTCCACGCTGTGTGATACACATGCCTTGAACAAGCTGCTCTCATTCGAACCGCCACGGTCATGTCCACGCTAACAGACAGCAGCACTGTCCATGTCTTATGCCTAGGTCAAGCAGTAACTTCGTCGACTGTGCGACATAATGGAGGCGTCAGCTCTTGAGCAGAAGCACTAGTTAGCCGTGTATTGTGGTCGTTAGTGACAACTGACCACAGCATTCACGGCTAAGCCAAGCTGCTGACACCGACAACCATACGCCAACTGGAGACTGGGCACTGAAGTCGACTGCAAAAGTCACTGGGTAGTGTCGCAGATCGACTAGCAAAAGCGGCATTGCGTCGCTGGCCACCACTCACGAGTAAAGCCTCCTGAGACTACGTAGCGTGGCGTGCGAGACGCTTATCTATCGGTGAGCGTCCTATGCAGGAACAAGGCATTGCCAATACAGCAGTAGCAGATCCAACTGAACACTGTTTCATGTAGCCAGCGTGGTTATAATGACGCACAGTCAAGATTGAAGCTTTACGGTCATTTGTGAGCCGGCACAGTGTAAACGCAGGGCAGCAGTGCAAAGCATCGACGTGAAACATAGGTCTAAGTATACTTTCTTTGTAGATCAATGTATGCAAGCTGGCTGAAACAGTCTTCATTTTTCGTTTGTATTGTGTTCAAACTTTGATACAACCGCTCTGCTATGCTCTCCCCTGTTCAAAATCTAAATACAAACGTACATACTACCTCTCAAAAGACTATGATATTACAGGCACCGAGCAGCTTGTGCGTTGCTCATTGACTAGTGGCTGCTGAAAGTCAATCTGCACCCGCTCTAATGTGCTGCGGCAAGCAACTCTGCTGCTTGGGTACTTGTGAGCCTACCTTGTTCTACAAGTATGCGTCCTATGGAACCCACCAGCTGCAGTGCAGCAGTGCAAGCCCTGCCCTTAGCTGAGCTGAGCACAGCCTGGCTGCAGTTGAGTTTGCTCAGCCTTAGCGCGCTGCCGCCAGTGCCCCAGCTAATGAACAGGCCAAGCGCTGCTACAAGGGGCTGTCTATATAATTCAGCAGCAGGAAGTGCATCACCTAGAAGGATCACTGGCCCTATGCCGAGCCTAGCTGCATCTCTGATTGCTTGATGTACTATGCCTAGAGCATCTGTGATCGCCAACAGCTTCTGCAGAGGTGCTGCTGCTATACTGTGAATCAGCTGCATGACGCAGGACATCTGGAGCGGCTGCCAGCTGCCAGGAACGTTCGTCAAGGACTGATGTAGTAAAGCACTGCACGCTGCAGCTTGCGCGCTGTGCGTGTCATTGTGCAACATGAGGGTCATGAGGCTCATGAACAGGGACTGGTGTAGCGCGCGAGGATACCTTCTCACTGACAGTGGTTCAAAAAGAACCCCAGCACGCATGCACTCCAGGATCTTCTTCGCTGCCGGCCAAGGATCTGGGACGTCGATGCTCAATACATAAGGTAGAAGTGAGCCCACTTGTGCTATTTGATTCCTGAAATCTACCTTGCACTCAGCGAACCGCTCGTAACAGCAGTACATATGCAGTGCACCAGCTGTAGCTAGATCTGCTGTACAGCACATAGGGCACTTGGTGAAGAGCATATGCATCTGGTTATTGTTCGTGCTTGCTGTTGCATATTTTGCTGAGCCAGGCTGCTCATCGACATGCTTGCGCTTCAGAAAACTACGCATGCAATCCTTGTGCAGCTGATACTGCAAGCGAACGATGCAGTGCGCTCCTCTGTATAGCGAATTAGGTGAAGGAAACTTTTGCGCTTTGTCCGTGACGTACACAGATTGCTCAAAAACATAGGAGGGGAATACCTCATCAACTCTGAAACCCATTTTGACACAGGAGATAGCACAAGAAGCTGGCGCTAGCTGCATGACAGCATCTTGAGAAGGCTTTACTGCAACTTGAAGGGTTTCTGTTCGACCTGCTGACCGCATGCGGACCCAATACGGAAATTGTGACACATGTGATTCTAGCAATGATTCCATAAACAGAGGCCTGCATGGCGTTGATGAGCGAAGGAATGCGCCCAAGCCAGGTGTAGAGATCTTCATTGGAGGGTAAGTTCCTGCCATTCTGCCACTGTGTTGTGCGCTTCAGTTATTGTCTTCCTCGCCACAGGCAGCATTGACTCTGCTGCATCACATCGATGCGTGACACTGCTTTTATGTGCTACTTGTGCAGGTTGGCACGCTCAACTACAAATGAAAGGATGCGGGAGTGGTTCGCACCATATGGAGATGTTGTTGAGGTGCGTTTTCACAAGTGTATTTTGCATTGAACAATCCAAGCTTCTCTGCTAGACTATTTCTTAAATCTTTTTACGAGCAGCACTTGCTTGCTTTAGAATGCTTCTGCATCCTGCTGAACATGTGCTACCGCCCACACAGGTACGCATAGCACGCAACAAGCGTCAAAAGTGCCGAGGGTATGGCTTTGTTCGCTTCCGCAACAGAGAGCAAGCCCATGCTGCTGTGCAAGGTATGCAAAGTTTTGAGTATCAGGAGGGATGTTCCCTACATGCCCTACCCAGCGACGAGAACTGCACTATCCTCGTGGGAGGGCTGGAAAAAAGCTGGAATCCAGAGATAGTCAAAACTGTGCTGATGTACGCTTTCCCTGGCCTGCGAAGGTATGTGTGTGCTTGTGACCCTTGAGTTTTGACTGCAGTAGAGCAATTCAGTGGACTTCCAGTTCATCTTATGTACGTATGTGCTCGGTTCTCTCAAATTTGTTCTATTGCTGGCATTGGTCTGTATGACGACACTTGGCGTCCGCATCCTCACCGAGCCATACTTTGTGCACTTGCTTGCTGTGCTTTGTTGGAGCACCCCTCTGTAGGCTGAGTTCCCTAGTGAACAAGACAGACACCAGTAAGACCAGACCCTTCTGCTTCGTGGACTTTTATGAGCATGCACAGGCGGCGTCGGCCTACGCTGCATACCACCACGACTGCGATATGAGCAGCATAGCGTCAGCACCGTGCTTGACAACAGTAGATTCAGCAACTGAGCACACTGAGGCTGCTGGCACTACAGGTTGCTTGATGCAGGAGGGTGCAAAGTTGAAAGTCGACTGGGCTGACCCTCTACGATTGCATCAGCACATGTATGGAAGTACAACCAGACTTCGCGATGCTACTAGCGAGAAGCGCACCGCCACAAAGAGTTCCACAAGCAGCCTTGGCCATCGCTGCTGCAAAGACATCGACGTTCCACCGGAACAGAAGCAGCAGATGCTACCACAGCAACACGCGTCAAGGTACAAGCAGCTACCACCTGTTGAGGCCACACGGTGGCAACCACTGCCTCTTCCAGAAAGACATGTATCCATGCAGCAGCAGCTACCACTACCCGTAGTGTACCAGGATACTATCAGCTGTACGAGACGCTCCATCAGCTCTTGGCCCAAGTATCAGCCATGTACCCAGCGTTTGCAATTACCGCCTATTAACCATGACTTCTCAGACTTCAGGGGTCTCACACTGCTACAGCTCCAACGGCTGCAGAGCCTTCAGGCGGCGGAGGACGACGACTACATGGTACAATATGGGCGTTGGACTTAGGCTACGCGTAGCCTTCCCTGATCCAGATGACTTACAGCAGCGATTGACACTCCTTGCAGATGACAGCAGCAGGCGCTTTGTTGTCATGTGGTCAGCAGGCAATGTACAAGGCACATTGGCAGGTCGCAAGTGGTAAAGATTATTTTGCTGGGCAACACCAGTAGCGGTGCTCGAATCAGACGCTGGCATGCGCTAGCTGAAGTATAGTATTAGGTATAGTAGCTGGGTCTGTAATCGCTGCATTTGTAGCTTTGCATCACTAACGTAGAAGCTGTACACTGTTCACAAATAGAAGTATGGTGATCTGAACAGCTGTGTAGGGCAAGTACACCTGAACCAACAGCAGCCGTTTCATTTTGCTGCCTTCGTCAATTGGCGACTTTGGTTGCAGAGTAGATGTATCTTTCATACATTTTGTACATTGCACAGTAGTTTTGGTGGTTCACCTGCAGTACATTTCATGCAGCCAATTTAAAGAGCAGTTTGCTTTATCAGTTCCTAGCTGCTATTCTTGCTGTCTCTGCATGCATGTTTCCAAGTTACAGGCGCTCTTCTTACACTGTGTTTGACTAGAATCTTAATCAGTTACCATATCACCAGCTGATATATGATTATCAGTAGCACCTACGACTCTTGTTGCAAGCCATGCCTCAGTATTACACTGCTGTACCTGAAGAGATGCTGCTGCCTCTACTGCTACCTCTACTGATGTCTTTTCTGCATTGTATTCAGCATCTAATGTTGCAGTGTATGTCAACTTGGCTTCACAAGTAGTAATGTCTGCAGGATATGAGAAGCCTGCCTGAGACTCCCAGAAGCGCTGAACAGCGTATGCTTCAAGCCATCTGTTCACATCATCATCATCATGATCAAGTACTGATTTCCCTACCTCTGCTCTGTATGTTCTGAAGGCGATGTCAATCTCTTTTGCAAACAGCTTAGCTTCATCGTAAATAGTGTAGTCAGGGTTGTCGTCAAGGTCCCTGTAGTTTATTTCAAAGTATGACACCCCAGTAACACCTGCAAAGTATTTGAAGCAATCATAAGTTGCCCAGAAGTACAACACTCGTTCTGATGAGTACACGTATAGATCTCATGGACCTTTGTTACTCATTTCCTACATTGCGCGCATTCGCATTCGGCTACCTTTAACAACACTGTCAGCAGTAGTGTAGTGTGTGCCATACATGACATGATGTACGGTAGTTCATGGCAATATATAAAACAGCTACAGAGTACGGCTTTAAACAGTAATTATGGGTGCATTAAGATAGTAATTGAGGATGCGATTCTCTAAACATCTGCAGTCGTCCATCAATCTCTATTTTCCAGCCTCTTCTTGCGAGCACAGTTTCACTAGAGGCTGCAGATGCTCCTACAGCGTGCAACAAGTCCCAGCCTGCGTCAAAGTTCTTAGCATCTCATTCAACCTTTTCTATTTGTTGTATAGTCCGGGCAATGTTTCACCAGTACCTCGATAAAGTTGCAAACAAGCAATCATCATAGCCAAGTCCGCCCAGCTTGTACTGTGGCTACTGCGCAGTAACGACTGAGACAGTGACTACGAGCGCATTCTGACTTCTTGCGCGCACTGTTATAGATCCTGTGGCAATGTGCAATACAAAATGCGTGCACAGCTGTTCGCTCCGTGCTGACCATATCTGCAAAGCTTTAGCGTAAACCGAAAGCTAATCGCAGCTCAGCAGTTAGTTGTAGTTGCATCAAAATGCAAGTGATAGCAATCATGAAATACATGAAAGCAGCAGAATTATCAGAGACCGGTTGTTGTGTGGGTACATCTAAGCAACATGTATAAAACTAAGCAACATGTATACACACAAAAGACTTGAAGAGTTGAAATTCAATGTTTCATTCGTCGCTAATGAAGTCTAAAAAAGCACCCACGTCCCATGGATCATCATCATCCTGATCATTTGCACCCACGTCCGATGGATCATCATCATCATGACCATTTGCACCCACGTCCCATGGATCAACATCATCATGATCATATGCAGCAAAGACCCATGGATCATCATCATCATGATCATTTCTGCTCACCATGGCGCTATCACAACCCTGTTCACGCGCCCACTCTACCATTTCTGCTGACCACGGCTTACCATTAAAAGCCAATCCACTAGGCCAGTTGACACCTTGCGCTCTCAACCATTGAACCACTTCTTTATGATTACCATAGCCTGCAGCCCCGATCAGGTCGCCTCGGTATGCAGAATGTGCAAACAGTGTTTCAAGGATTGCAATATGACCGTTTGCTGCAGCAAGTTCACCTACCCAAATTGGAGTCTCATTGAGTGTTGATAGCATCCAGAACACCAGCTCGTGCTGGCCATGTACAACTGCTTGTTCAATGCAGTGGGGGTCCCAAGGCCTATCATATTTTCTCAGGAGTTTGCACAGGTCGCTCTTGCCGGCTACACGAGCAAGTTGCTCTAGGTACCAAATTTCTGCCTCAGCCAGGCCTGTCCCATACCTATTCCATACCCACTCGAAGACTTGCAGATTGCCGGCTCTCGCAGACACCCTCAACATCTGGTTCACAATCTCCTCCTGGTTGCTATCATTTAAACAATGATCAGAAAACCATTGCAACTTCTCAATGGAACTGCTAGCTGCTACTCCAGCTGCTTTGTGCACTCCCAGTTTACCACCAATGTTTAGAGAATTTAGTACTTCCACATCTCCAAATAGCCCCACAGAAAACATAGCATTAGGAGTCAGTTTCAGCCCATCCTTGAAAGTTGCTTCCATTCTGCTAGCTGATGCAAACCTCGCAGCATAAGTAGTATGCTGGGGCTCACAAAATACCGTCTTGGGACACAGGCACCAAAATTTGTCCTCTTTCTCTTCCCTTAAAACAAAGTCCTCTGCAAGACGCATCTCTTGATCGAATAGATAACCAAAAGGTTGAGTTAGAGCAACCTGTCTGTATGTTGTCATGAACTCAGATGAGACTTCGGCTACAAAACGCCACTCGCCAGGACCAACTAGACCTAGCACATGCTGAAGAATTGGTCCTCTCAGCACAGTCGCTGCTTCTACGCTAGCATCTTTGTTAGTTATGACATCGCCATCAAATCGAGGCCTCTTGAAATGCTGCTTCTGCATCTCCTGGTTGTGTGTGTGGAAAAAGAAAAAA
>AXNI01003868.1:0-24121 GCA_000498555.1 Heterococcus sp. DN1 | reverse complement strand
CAGCCTGAAGAACCGCCTCCTATGAGCATGCAGGGAACGTTCTGCTTAGCGCGAGCGCTGCTCTCTGAGACAGTGTATGCACAAGCAGCGCTAGCGAGAGCACATGGCGATGCTGAAGCAGCAGGCTTGCTGTACACTAATGATGATGAGCTTGATGAGCTTGCTGATCAACAGCAGCATGCAGCTCCTACTGACGCTGACACTGCTGCTGCTGAAGCGCATGCTGGTGAAGCGCATGCTGACGGAAGTGGTGGTGCTGCAGAAGCGGCTGTTGAGATGGCCGTTGACACTGGTGACACGCCAGCAGTTGAAGCTGTTAAAACTGAGCCGCAAGCTGAGCCAGAAGAGGATGACCTGTACGGTGATCTCTACGGTGATCTTGACACTGAGAAAGAGAGCACTGCTGCAGCAGCAGTAACAGCAGCAGCAGCAGCAACAGCAGCAGCAGTAGCAGCAGCAGCAGGCAGCAGTAGCGACACTGCAGCAGCAGCAGCGGCAGATGCTGCAAGCAGTAAGGCAGTGCAGCAGCAGCAGCAGCCTGCAGTAGCAGCAGCAGCAGCTGGCTACTTGCAGCAAGCAGACGCAGTGAGGCTAGTAATGGCGTCATTGTGGAGGTTAGAGGGGCCGCTGTGGGCACCTAGCAGAAGACATAGTGGTCGTGCAGCAGGGGTAGACCTCGTTGAAGAGGCTATCAATGTGCTGCAAAGCGCTGTGTAGCTGACTATGCCTATCCACAATGTACTGCACTTTTGTGCTTATATGTTTACAAAGCAAGGATGCGTACCCAACTGCAAACCTGGTTGGTTGTGTTGTTTGTCGCAGAGTGTGCAGACAGGTAAGCTTGACGCAGAAGAGGATCGTAGCACAAACAAAAGCAGACAGCGATGCAATTGAAAGATTGAAAATAAAGAATGTGTGGGCAAGAACTGTTAGTACAGCTTATGCTGTAGGGTCTGCATTGATTGTGTATACAGGCCTGAAAATTCTAAGAATATATACCAGTGTATGACTTGTAGGCCTTTGTGTCGCAAGCTTCAATGGTCTTCCCTCGCACATGTACAAGTCTACGTAGAGCACTCGGTCTCTATAAACGCGCAGAGAAAGGTGGTGTTACTGGTAGGGGAAGGTCAATGCTGCTGCAAGTAAAAAAGCTAAACTAAAAAGTACTAGTGGTGTGATCACCGATCGCTCAGTGCAGGAAAGAGAGCAGCCTGCTGCGTGCTTGCTGAACGTCTGCGCTGGCTCGAACACCGCCTACGAGCAGCTGTAGAGAGGCTATGCTGGGGGGGTGGTGGTTATCGCTCTTAAGCACCATCTGCTTCGGTCGCCGTCTGGCCACGAAGTCATACTTCCACACGACGCTGCTGCTACTAGTGCTGCTGCTGCTGCTGTTGCTCATGCTGTCTGTTCCCAGTGCGCGCATTGGCATGGGCTCTGTCCTTGCACAGCGCTGTGAAGAGGTTGTAGCAGGAGCAGAGTTGTTTTTGGATTGCAGCTCTGCAGCTGCGGCTGAAAGGCTTGGTGCTTCGCCACTGTTGCGCCGCTTGGAGGCAGGCCCATCTTGTTCTTCCTCACTGCTTACACCGCAAATCAGGAAGCCTCGCTTGCTCATTGGTATATGTTCTGTGCTCTCCTCTTCTTTGCTTAGCTTCGGCTGCATCGGAACTGTCATGGTGTCAATCGCTTTGAGCTTCAAAATAAACTCTGATGATACTCGCGGCGAGTTCAGCTCAGTGATGATGATGATGACGCGACCGTTGGTGGAGGTCCTCTAAGGTGCAGCTAGCAATTGATGATGCTGCGCTGAAGATTTCATACCTGTTCTGATTACAAACTCCTCTTTGCATGCACGGGCATGCATCGCAAGAACCAACACACAAAAGTTAAGATCATAGTTGAACTTTTACAAACTGAACCGGCTTTTTGTAACAACGGAGAGAGAGAGGGAAGCAGTTAGAGCAACAAGTATGGTTGCAACCAGAGAGCAGAAGCGGGTTGTGGCTGAGCGCCATCACCCGCTCTATCACCGTGGTACAGTGGAGCTCATCTGTGCGTTCGTGGGGCCAGGGCACTGGGCGTACAAGGCTCCCATCAGCAAGCTGTGGCTGCAGAGCTATAGAAAAGTGCCTGTTGATCGCAAGACACGCTCCGCTGAAGGCATGCACAGCTTCAGCATTCAGTTGACCCAAGCTGAACATGTGGTTGCCTCGCAAGCCACCCTGAGGTATGCGCTGGACTACGGCTTGGACTGGGAAGAAGCGCAGTGGGACATGTTTACAGCGATCGGTAAACATGCAGACAAGGAGGTGCTTGCAGCTGCCTTCAAGATGGGCATGCCTCAGCACACGCAGCTGAACAGCGGCGCAGCAGCTACTGGCGATCTGGCCAAGCTCAAGTTCCTGTGTAAAAAGATGAAATGCCCTCTTGACAAGTACGAAATAATGGACAGCGCTGCGGAGGGCGGAAGCGTGCCGCTGCTTAAGTTCCTCGTCAGAGAAGACTGCGCAATCGATGAAGAGACCTTGACTTGTGCAGCTTCCGCTGGTTCCATACCAGTGTTGGAGTATTTGCTGGAGCACATCGATGAGTTCGATGAGTGGACAAACGTGCTGGGAGCAGCAGCACTCGATGGGCACCTGCACATACTGCGGTGGGCAGCAGACAACGACGCTGAGGGCGAAATAGAGTGGGATGAACGTCATCTATGTTGCTCAGCAGCGGAGAGTGGTAGCATTGAGATGATGCAGTTCTTGCAGCAGCGAGGCGTTGACTTGGCAGAGCACAACATGGCCATCGACGAGGCCTGGGCAGCGCAGAGCATAACAAAAGCAGCAGCGCGTGGTGACCGCAAGGAGATGCTGCTGTGGCTTAAGCAGCAGGGCATCTTACCTAGTGTGCACGCTATGCACGCCGTTGCAGAGCTTGGCATGCTAGACATGTGCCTGTTCTTACACACAGAGTGCAGTTGTCCCTGGGACGCTAGTGTACTGGACAGCGCTGCTGACAACGGGTGCTTTGAGCTAGTACAAGCACTGCATGAGCGTGGCTGTCCTATAGACGTTCACGCTGTGTCTGCAGCAGCTGCCTACCACAGTAGGATTGATATACTAGAGTACTTGCAGCAACTACCAGATCAACCTGTGTGGACGCCTGTACAGCTCACTGCACTGCTAGATCTTGCTGGTTTGAATCAGCAGGTAGCAGTTGCAAAGTGGCTGAGGCAGCAAGGCGCAGAGTGGCCTGAAGTGCTAGGAAGAGTTGGTAGAAAGTGGCAAGGTAAGGCGCTGCAGTGGGCGCGCCGTGAAGGCTGTACTAGTGAGCTGCCTGCAGATCCTTTCATTGGAGAGGACATTGAGATAGAAGAGTAAACTGTTTCACATAGAAACTGACACGCACTGCATTGCAGTTTAAGAACAGAATAGTGGTAGGTCTTAGCAGTAGCAGTAGAATAGTAGTAGTGGTAGCTGTGAATACCTTGTGTTACGCACATAATGCACGATGCAATAGTCTATAGCTGTGTAAGATCAGCATGCTAGGATCTGGGCGAGCACCTCTGGTGGCACATTGTATACTTAGTAGTAAACAAGCAGTGCATGTTTGATACGAAGCGTACATACACCAATGCATTAATGCACTATACTTCATACTACCAACAGCTTAACGTGTTGCTGCTGCTGCTACTGCTGCTCGCTCTTTTTCTAGTGGACGTCTGAAGCAGTTGATGCACTGTGTGTTCACACGAGTAAGACTGCTGATACTACTGTATGCCTGTGCACAACCACACAACAAGATGTCGCTGTGTAATACTGTGAGCAGGTTCTTCACTTATGGCTCTAAGAACCAGTGATCGTTGAGCTTCTTGGGACGTGATCAACACATTACAGTCATTGTGTGCTCATGGGTGCTTTCGTGAGCAAGACAACTGCTGCGGACATCGCTGCTCTGAGGGCTGACACTGCGCTGCTCAAGCAGTCTACATCCAGCACTTCAGTGCAGCTGACTCGCATGTTCGAGAGATCGAGCTGTCCAAGCAGCAGCTGACAGCACTCAGTCAGGCTAGAGGCTCTGTCTCATTGACTGCAGCGTCAGATCGCAGACGTCGAGCTCGACAGGTGGATGACGGCACGCTTAGTCCTCTACAGAATGATCAGACAATGCAGGTAATCTTTGAGTTCGTTGGAATCAAGGAATATCTGTATGTAGCAGGTATCAGCAGACACTTGAGAGGCAAGTACATGCAGTTCTGCTACAACAACAACACTGATGATCAGACCGACAAGCTGCGCACATCATTCACAAGCGCAGTTGTGACAGGCGCTAGACTGCAGCTAGCGTTTGAGAGCAAGCTGACTGTCAGCGCACTGCAAGCAGATGAGCAAAGGTGCCAAGCAGACATCTTCAGTTCGCCCTCTAACACACGCCAAGTACTGCACGTTGCCAGAATGCACGGTCTGCGATGGACAAAGACTATGCCAGCTGAGGCAGCTCTGAGGGGTCAGTGGCAGCTGCTGCAGTGGCTACGCATGTGTGGCTGTCCTTGGGACACTGCGCTCATCCTGCATAATGCAGCAAGGGGCGGTTGTCTGCAGACGCTGCGGTGGCTCAAGGCCAACACTAGGCCTTGGACTGATAAGACGAAAGAGGACATGCTGTGGACAGCATGCTGCTTTGACGAAGGCAGGGTTGCACAATGGCTTCGCAATGAAGGTGCGCCTTGGCCGAACGGCTTTTGTGGTAGAGCTTACTTGAAGGATGAAGTAACAGCTGTGTGTTGGGCTGTACCAATAGCAGCATGGGCGCTAGCTAACGGCTGTACCTGGGGTACATGGCAGTGTGACAGCTATACAGCACGTCACTACGCAGAGCACTTGTCTTGGCGACGGGAGGCAGCACGCTTGTTTGAGTGGGCACACAACAATGGTTGTCCCTGTACATGTGATGCCGCAGCCGCACCTGCTGGTGCGCAGTAGTAGCAGCAGCAATAGCAGCACTGGCAGCAGCAGTACCAGTAGT
This sequence comes from Heterococcus sp. DN1, assembly GCA_000498555.1. Taxonomy (NCBI): domain Eukaryota; class Xanthophyceae; order Tribonematales; family Heteropediaceae; genus Heterococcus; species Heterococcus sp. DN1. The sequence continues at coordinate 19,108 of AXNI01003868.1, read as the reverse complement.
GGCAGTACTAGTATGAGCAGTGATAGTAGTGCCAGTAACAGCAGTTGTGGCACTGATCCAGCGGTATCGTCAGCAGTAGTGATGGTAATGTTAGTGGTTCAGCAGTAATCGTTAGCAGCAGGAGTGGTAGTGGCCATAGTGTCAGCAGTATTATCAGTGGCCGTTGGACATGTGCTGACTGTGTGAATCGTAGAATGAGCCAATGTGTGTAGAAAGAGGCAGTACAACATACTCAAATGTGGTACAATCAGCCAATCTGCAGTGTCGCAGTAGTGTGTGTGCCAAGTCACCCCAGTTGCAGCCAATTGGTATGGCTTTATGTTATGCACGAGTTGTCAAAACGAGTACAGAAACTTGAGCAGAAAAGCACGCATACAACACTGTGTTGGTCACCAGTGCCGATAACGCCCTACGCTAGCGCTGCATCTTATGCGACCAGCCGTACGCTGCTAATGTGCGCAAAAGCCTTGAGCAGTACTGTTGCACAATGTGAACAAAGCACAAGCAAAGACTGCAATTTGGAAATACAAGACACAATCATCACTGCTGGTATATGTGATGTAATTATATATCATTTACAGTGTGTACTGCATGTACATGTTGTATGTACACTGTAGTGCTCATAGCGCAGTGCTGCGCTTCTCACGGACTGCACCAATACTGCGACCGCTCATAAGCACACAGTAACATGTGATACTACAATATTCCTTCTACCTCTGCTACTGTATCACAGGCACTATAAATTGTCAGTAGTAGTACTACTGGTAGCTCAGTAGACGTACTACCGGTAGCAGTAGTGAAGCGCTGCTACTACTACGTGCAGTCGTCCTAGTGCTAGCACAGTGCTAGCATGAGTACCAGTAGTAATAGCAGCGGTACTGCCAGTAGTGGTAGCACAGTTTTCTACGTTGATTTACTGCCAAAACCAGCGTCGTCGTTAGCTGACACTTTGTCCATTAGCAGTTGCGGTCTCAGCACATTGTCTCGATTCGCTTCACATACGCAGCCATTCATTATCTGTAAACAAGCGCGCAGTCACAATATATACATTTGTAGTGAAAGCCACAGTGTGTGATCAAATGCCGAGTTTGTCTGTGTAAAGGTTGTAGTACATGCCTGCACATTGCACGTGCCTGATGTATGCCGCAAAATGCTATGATGACATCGCGCAGCTGCGATGATAGTGAACAGCTCATACAGAACTGATACTAAATTGCAACACTGAAGCAATCTGACATGATCATACGAATCATGCTCGTGTAAATAGAGCAAGAGCTACTGATGACTGACGTTGTGTATTGCTTAACTTGGGCTTACCATTTCGTCCAGTATGAAATGCGTCTTTTCTAGATTGAACATGATGTCCAGTTCGCACACACTCTGGAAGTACTTATCCTGTTGTTGCAAGAATAGAGCGATGCAGACAAGTACAGTTAGCAGACAAAGGTTATGAGCTTCCATAGCACTGAGAAAACTATAATAAACTGTTATCGTCTGCTGAGTGGCAGCTTATAAATAAGGTGCGCTGCTTTGATGCTAGCAGCAATTGCAGTGCTAAATTGTCGTGATGCTGTGCATGCATCGCACTGGCAGCACGCAGCTTGCACTGCGCACACTAAGATAGAGATCAGCTGTACCAGATGCTGCAATTTCACGCGTGCGCCACAGCATTGTACTGCTTGCTGATACGCTTGCCACATGCTTACAGGCAGCGTGTTCAAGGCAGCAAATGTGGAACGCTGTGTACCTACCAGCTGGTATGACAACAAGCAAGCAATGTTCTTACAAATTATAGTGTTCAACTATAAATTGCATGTTTACCAGCGTCTCTACTAAGCAGTGGATGAACTCCAGGATACCAAGCTCATTCTCTGCGTCTGAGCTGTCCACCCCCACTATGAAGAAGAGTGATGCATACTGCATATAAGCAAAGACACGACAACAAAAAGAGGTGTAGTCGCGTGTCAGCATGGCGCAGCACGCTACTGAAGAGCTATGCACAGAGGGCAAAATATAAAGATGTTCAAGCTACAGCGTTGCAGCTGCAACACTGCAAGTTGCATTGCCACTTAGCACATGACTAAGCCTATTGTCGCTCCTCAAGCAATTCTAGTTTAACATGTATAAGAGAGCATAGCGCACAGCATTTGTAAACAACGCACCCTTCGATAGATGATTTTGTAGCCCCTGAACTCAAAGAAGGAGCACTGCAGCTCGCTCCTGCTAAAGCACCTTCTCACAACCTCTGCTTCTAGCGCTACTCTCTCAGGTATAGGCAGCCATTTGTAGTAGCTAGATACACGCGTCTGCCCCATCTTGTTCACCATCAAAACAAACTCGATCATGCTGCTACGTGTAGGTTTGAGGCGTCCACTGGTTCCAGTGGGTGTTGAACTAGTACCTGAGCTACTTGCGTGCTTCAGCAAGGTGATACTGTATACTATAGTGCCTGTCGCTGCGCTGCAGTGTGGCGAGAATCCAGATTTGTGAGATTCGCGATTGAGTATTGCTGAGACGCTTGAGCAGCCAACAGGGCTGTTGTAAAAAATAATTGTTGTGCCTCTAGCTGATGCTGCCTGCGCAGGTGAGCTCTCAAATTTTAATTGTTCAACTAGTTGAACTCATCGTGACCCTGCACAACTGCGTGCAATTATTGTGGGCACATCAATGCATTGTGCAGGTTGTTGTCCCTATAGCTATAGGAGCTAGTCGTAACAAGCGCAATGTTAAGGAACAAGCTGTGCGAAGCTGAGACAGGCGCAGGAAAGCAACAAGCCTCTCTGTGGGATATACAGTGCGCAGTACTACTAGTATGCACGCACTGGCAGTGTTGCAACACTGTGGTTTACTGAAAGCGCTGCTATATGAACAATATGTATTTAAATACATCTGCGTGCGTGCTGATCATGGACTGTTATACGTAGAACTTCACAGCAGCTTTCAGAGTAGGGCCTAAACTGATAACTGCTGCACCATCTGACTGCTCATCTGGCCTGCCAAATCTGTAGTGATCCAAGCCATTCTTGTACTCAAACTGCAATGCATGGTAATGCAATAGATACAGTGTAGGACACGTCACAGAGAGAGAGAGAGTATGCACGTGCTGAGTAAGATGCTGGTTCAGAACCGTGCTGTGCTATTAGCATTGCCCACTGTGGCAGCGCTTTGGCTCGTAGCGAACGGCATATACGCATGTCTTTAGCGACGCTCAAGTTTCGTAATGCGCACGACACACTCTCCACCACTCCAAGGTCGCGCATCATCATTTGCTTTTCTGACTTTGAACTACGTACTACTTCGAGTAGGCACTGCAGCATATATGGCTTCTCAGCCAAGCAATAACAGCTGTACGAGCTCAATGCTACTGCTACGGAGAGTTCAAATCGCTCCAATAGTCGTAACTCTGCTAAGTAGCTGCAATTGTTCATAGCTCTTACCTTCTCAAGCAGAGCAATGAAGTCATGAAACAGCTTGCGCTCCATAGGTGCTGCTACATCCTGCAGCCATTGCCCAACGGATCCATGTCGCACTGCCCATGCATCAGCTTCATCAATGTCTGCACTACTACTGCCTCTGCCAACGGTCAGGCCAAAGCCGTTGCGCTCGTTGTTGGCATCACTGTCACTGAACAGATCATCACTGTGTACTGGTCCAGGGCTGCGCCTACTGCCTGTAATGTCAAGGTGCATGTTAGCATCGCATGCGCAGCATTAGCTAGTATTGTTAGCTGTGAACGCTGGCAAACAACGCGCTATGACTGTAGTTGGCACGACCATATTGCGGCATGCCATCCTGTTGTCAGGTTCTGTGGCCGAGCCTGCCAGTGAGTATGATGCGTGTTACTGGTTACCCTGTAGCAGATGCATGTTGCAATCACTGCTTCACATGCAGCGCGAATGCACTGCAACGTGAGTCCATCGCAGCTGTGTCTTTCCAAGCACTCAAATGCTATGCTCGTATGTACATGCAAGCAGAGCGCGTACCTGGAGAGCGCTTGCTAGTGGCAGTGCGTGCTTGAGAGCTGCTATCACTCCATTGTGATTCGTGATGCCTGCTCTTGTGCTTTCTGCTGCTTGATGATCGTACTGGTGACTCGGCAAGGATACCTGACAGCACCTCTCTTATGCGAGAGTAGTTGATGACGTCCTCGTTGCGCTTGCTCTTGAGGTGCTCTATCAACCATAGCACTTCATCTCGTGAAGGGCAGGTGCCAGCACGTGCCATTTTTAACAAACACTCTTCAAAGCTGCGTCTGTCTATGCTGCCTTTGCCGTGCCTGTCTTGCTTATGCAAGTGTCCTTCAAGTATAGACAGTGCAGCACCATCATGTCCCAGCAACTTCTTGCACAGCGAGGCCTTCAGATCACGGCTGCTATGGCCTCGTTCTGACAAAGTTCTCTCGCTTTCATCACTGCTGCTTATTGACTGTCCTCCTGAGCGCAGCCTGCTAGTGGTGTGGTGCTTCATGTTATGGGGCATGCTGCAAAGCACTGCGGCAGATTTGAAAAACCGTTACTGGCGTTACATAAAACTGAGCCTGTGCTCGAAGAGAGATCCCTGAGACTTGGCAATCATAGATAGCATAAATAGGTACAGAATAATCTGCAGAGTCTGCTTTATAGATGCAAGAAACCGCGCTGTAGCCTCTTGGCAGTGCTGCACTGGTGCTCTCAGTCAACGCGCACATGCATAGCTGCTGAATGCTTGACCTTCACAACAAACAGTTGCCCAACGTAGACACATGCTATTGCTTGATCATATCGCACTTCAGGTATTGCAGGCTTGCTGCAAAATACTCGCTAGAGCTATAGTGCAGCTGCAATGCTGAACACCAATGCAGAAGCTGCACAGAACAAGCCTGCAGCCACCTTTCTGACTGGACTACAAGTTGCTGATGACGCAGCGAGTAGTCTGCATAGCAGTGAGGCAGATGCGGCTGCTATTGCGCATGCTGATGCTAGTACTGAAGATGACAGTGGCTTTGTAGGAAGGACACTGCTTGCACTGGATCTACAGCGCACTTCTTATCTGAGCGAAAAGTTTCAGGCGTGCTTTTTGCTCATGAACTTCAGCATATACATTCACTTCCATTGCTTACAGAAATAGTGTGCTTGGACTCATGCGATGTACAGCTCCAGCTCTATATATTATACAGTAAATGTGCACGTTCGCACTGCACAGACAACAACATTCGCTGCTTGAAAGAATATGCTGTCAAACTCATAGCGCAGTGCAGCTGTACTAGCCTTTGTGCAAGACAGCTAAGTCTTATACATAAACTCTCTTTGTCAAACATCTGTACTATTTCCATGCAATGCAACTGCTACCTCAGGCACAGCAAGATGGCCTGACGTGTGCAGAGTTTGTAGCAGCACTGCACAGGTGCTTGATTCCAGTACCGGAGCCCCCCTCTATCAGACGGACGTTGGACAACAGTCCATACGTACGTCCATACTTTCTGAAGTATGCGCCAAAAGAACGGTCTGCAGACGGTTCTTCTGCGGAACATTTCTCAGAAGGTGCTTCAAAGCTAGATGCAAAAACTGCAGCGCTGCTGTCTGAGATGTTTGCCTACATTGATGTGAGAGACACTGGCCGGGTGCAGTGGGCTCAGTTTACTGCCTACATGCTTGAAGTGAGTAACATTAGTAGCATATAGTACATGATACCATTACAAGCTTGTTTAGCGGGACCGTGAGAACTGAACAGGACATTACTGAGCTGTAATGGTCATGGTGGCAAACGTAATGTGTGTACAGCATGTGCAGCATGCACGGTATTCATTGTGTATTGGTACTGCATCTGGCAAGTGTATTTGCATGTGATGCAAAATGCAAATGCAGTACCAGTAGCCTATTAGACTTGTTCGCGTATGATGATAGGTTGGAGCAACAAGTGCATATACAGCAGCATTAGCACGGCTACAGGTAGTCTGCATGCTAACCCACTATGCACTGCGACTGTTGCACGCTGCGACCGTTGTTTGCTGTTGGTAACCGTTGGACAGGCTGGCAAGAGCTGTAACGGCAGTGTAAATGACAGCACAATACACACAGAGCTGCCGCGTTACCAGTACAAAGGGGTGCTTGATGTGTGCAATAAGCCTGTTGCACTTGCAGAGAACATACAGTACTTTGAAGCTAATGACTGGTGAGTTTGTAGCAGTTGTACTTGTAATCTTCAAGTTATTGCACTCTGAAGATGCCGTTGTGGCCTAGTATGCGTGGTCAGTTGTAGTGTGCGCGCATGTACACCGCGTTAGCACTGTAACACTGCTTTGACAAGATGTTAAGGCGGCGCATCAGAAGCACTTGTGTACACTTACCTACAGATATCGCTTAAGTTTAAACACAAGTCCAAACACTCGCAGTGAGTTAGTTCATGGTAGACTCTCTGACTGTCAAGGTTGTGCTCGAAGCAAACATGCCGAATGATAATGATGCTGTGTTTCAAGGTTGCTGTGCATGCACTTCAGTACACGCATGTTAGCCGAATTGGCATGCACGAGTTGATGCTCATATGCGCATAAGATCTCAGCTTGTGCATCTTACCCCTTTACTGCACTGTGTGTTACATCAACATCGTGAACTGCACTGCATGCCAACAGCTTAACGTATCTGGAGCCGAGCGCGCGATCTTTCCAAACATACAGCTGCAGCAGTGGTGCTTTACATGACCTGATTGTTAAGAAACGGACAGTCAAGTACACACTGCCAGTGCCAAAAGAAGCTGCAGCAGCCGTTAATCTTGCTAACGTTACATCAGGTACAGTTACAAATGTTGTTGCACATGCTGCTCATGTAGTATTTAGAGTAACAAGCTGTGTGCAACGCGTGTTGCAATGTAATTAGCTGCGTGCTTGCAGAGCACACATACTCGAAAGCAACACAACGTAGTTGTGCATCTCTGTCTCATTAGCAGTAGTTAGTACACTAACAGTGCTACTGCTGCAATATGATGCTATGATCACATGTAGTACCTTTATCTGCTGATGTCAGGCCTAAAAAGCGGCGCGCTAATCACAACTGCGTGGTACACTTATGCTAGAACTACGCTTTGGTATGTGATGTGACTGTGTATGCTGTTACTGTTCATGTTGGTATATAAAATCAGGTGCTGCATGCATCACAGCACTGGCATACTCAGCTATACACAGTCACTACATCGCTGCAACCAGCGATCTGAGCGTGTGCATGTTTGATGAAGTCAGCAGCAATGTTTGGCGTCACTTCAAGGCAAGTACTTGCTTAGTGTAACTGTGCGAACCTACAGTTGGTGTCAATAGGCAACAATCACGATAGCACGCTGTCACGTGACGTTGAGTGCTCAGTACACAAAGCTGTGCTGCAACAGCTAACTTCAAGTTACTACAGTTCAAGAGTTATGATATAACATCTGCTATCTTTCTGCAGCAATTGTAGCTGGCACGTAGTATAATCAGCTATAAGTATTATGGTATGCTCATTACCTTGCGCTGACACTTTGATCATATTGTTTGTGTGGTCTAAATTGTGCAAATGATGTACTACTGAGCAGGTGCCAGCGTATATAGCATGCTTACATGTAACACAGCGTCATGGCACTATATACAGTGGAGACACAGGTAAACTGCAACTACTTGAACATTACACACTGCAGTTCATATCTTTGAACTTCGATACAGCTGCTGTGTAAGCATTGTGAAGGGCTCCAATGGACTGATACACTGAACGCTACTATAACTCACAAGCTATCTAATCGTTACTGCTATTGCTGAGTGTTGCTGTGCAGCGCTTGCTTTCAACTTTTCAAGCAACAGCGCTGACATTGATGTAACATGTTACAATGTTTATGCTCTACTCTGTTGCTGCTGTATGTGTGTTTTAGGAGGTGCAGTGCGTGCCTGGAACCATGCTGATCTATTCACATTGGAACCCCCTCAATACAGGTATATACTCCAAACTGCTTTCAAGTGTCTTACAGAGTGCACGTGACTCTCACCGTGACGAGCTACTGCAATGACCAGTACAAGTACATGTACCATGCATCTACAAACGTAGTTCTACCTGTACGACTGCAACTTCTTTAAGGCAATTGGTAAGCAGTGTTGTTGTGCACCTTAGTGCTAACACAACGCTAGTTTGCATATTCGGCTACTTGTGCACACTCCACAGCGCTATTCTGTATGTTGTAATGCTGATTTCTCCGACTGATCATTGTTACTACCTATGCTGCTTATGCTATTGTTCATAGGGATATACCTACACACACAGTGCTGGGTGCTGCATGCACAAAGCAGTGGTCCAAGAACGATCCGCATCCTACAGAAGCGCATACAGATGTTGTCACAAATCTACTGCACCTACCTGAACTTGGCCTGCTTGCTAGCACTAGTTTAGATCACACTATAAAGGTATATAGTATGTATATATGTACTACCCGCTGCTATTGTGTGTGCATTGAGTAGTAAGCACTGTGTGCACAGTGTGCATGTCTAGTGTTTGTGCCTGGTATGAGTGAATACATGAGTGTAAAAAGGCAAATGTTCTGTAGAAAACAGCGCACTCATGCACAGTGGATAGCATTCAGATGCATGCGCTGAGAGCTGTTCACTGCGTTCGACATGCAAAAGACTGCATTAGCGTTACACAGTCTTACTGGTGTACAGCATTGCTATGTCATAGCTACTCTTATGTGGTAACACTATAGCGTTTACAAATGTGCACACATCTGTAACAGTGTGTATCTAAGCAGTGCTGCTGTTATGTTTCCATTGTGACTGCACACAACACTGTTCATCACAAATGGTGTAGCTGTGGGACTTGGCTACATGTAGGCTAAGGCGATCACTGACTGGACACGCACAGGGTGTTAAGCACATCACATACTGCCCTCATCACAAGTAAGTGGCTCAGTTTTGTAGGCTCAGTTTTTACCACTTCAGCATGCAGCAATGCGTTGTACCCTTGTCGCTTATGTGCACTTGTGTACACGTGTACATGTGTGCACGTGCACGGTGTATTATGTGGTCAATTGCTTGCACTAGTTACTGCTTACGCTCAGCTCTTGCAACTTGTGTCACATGCCACCATGACATTGCAGCTTTGTACAATGCGTACTATACTATGTCTGTTACCAGGCCAAAAGCTTGCATGCAATATTGTATGTATCTGGCTATAAACGCTATCCCTATGTCTCTTTGCTTTGCACACACATACTATACTGTGTGTATGCACTACGCGCACAGGTTGATAGCTAGCGGAGGCTTTGCATTTGATGTAGTGCTATCTAACCCCTATGTACAACAGCCAATCAGCAAACTGCATGGCCACACTGCACCGATTGTAGGAGTGCAGATTGTTCCAGGTAAGTTCAAACACTTGAAGCACAGTGATTTGAACAATGTGATAAGCAAGCGCGCACCAGTGAGCTTTATGATCGTGCGTGTTGAACTACCAGTTATAGCTTGTGCTGATTCGTGGCTAATGCGCTGCATGTAGTCTATCACATGTGCTCTGAAGCATATAAACTGCTAGCAGCGCCTTACATGTACACGACACTGACACTACTTGAAATTAATTAGACTATCTAACAAACATCTTGACACATGCATGCAACATCAGACACACCACAGCTGCTGACTGCAGATGAAAGTGGTGTGTTCAAGCTATGGGATATACGAAACTTTGCATGTATACAGGTATGTGTTTACTTTACATATGAGAAAGTGATAGCTAGCAGCGGTAGCAGTAGCAATGACGTAGCAGTAGCAGCAGCAGCAGCAGCAGTAACGACAGCACACGCGACAACTGTAGCAGTACCGGTAGCAGTAACCGTAGCAGTAGCTGCAGCAATAACAGTATAGTGGCAGTAGCAGTAGCAGTTGTGCTCGCTGGTACGCGCAATTGCGCTGTCAACAGTAGTCAATCACGCAGTGAACATGTTGAGTACATGCAATTTCAGAGCTTCACTGCAGTTGTATGCAATTTGACATTATTATGGATCTGTTGAAGCATAACAGTTGAGATCACAAGGTAGCACTAATATATGTCATTGCGCAACTCTCTCGGCACACAGACGTTTGAGATTGACAACGAGAGTGATTTACACTTGAAGAAGATTAACAGCAAAGTGCAACAGCTTGCAGTACGACTGCTCACAAGCTTCACATCACTGCCTAAGCACAGGTGCGGCGCACATAAACTTCAACTGCTTGAACTGATTAAACTGCAATTTGTAGAAGTTGCAGCTACTGTAGGTCATGTACAATGTGATCTATGTATCCCAAGTACTATCGCAAAGGTCTACTGTACATTATACTTCAGCTTATCAAGTTACTATCATACAGCTGCAGAGCATGTGTTGTCAACTCTGTTATCTGCACAGTTTGCAGAGCATACACGTAGTGTGCCTCTATTCATACTTGTGATTTGATGCTCACTTACATGGTGACTGTGACTGTGGCTGTGTCTTGTGTATGTATGCGTTTGTGTGTATGTCTGTGTATGTAAAATGGCATCAGATGTGTGGTAGCTGCTGGTAGAAGTGTGCACAAGTTCACTGTTGTGCAAGAAGCTATCATTAACACTACTGGTAAGCCACTACATAAGCTCATATGACACACTCAGTGCACAGCAGTATGATGATTGCAGCGAGGGAAGCATTGAATGTGTACACATTACTTGATAGCTTCGGTAGATGTAGTGATAGTGAGACATGACGAGGTCAAATCGAGTAGTAATGTTTCTTTACACGACTGTTTAGTACAAGCTGTCAGCTTGCACTCACGCTGTACTCTAGCTTTTTGCATAGTATTGATACCACTAATGCATCGCAAACTCCGCGATGACACTCTCATGTACGTTACCTCTGGTATGCCATGTTGCCTTGTGCTGTATACAATACACTGCATTGTTTACATACACACACAGACGAGCACCCAGTGCTGGCAGTACACTACAATTACATAGACTCTATGTTCACAACGGTGAGCCCCAAGAGTGTCTGTATGTGGCATGCACACACTGGTGCGCTACTGACTATACTGCCCTACAACAGCAGCAGTAGCATTAGCACCAGTGCTGCTGTGCAGCAAGACGGCAGCAGCAGCGGCAGTGGCAGCAGCAGCACAGACAGCACAAGTGCACAGAGCAGCAACAGTAACGGTGGTGAAATAACGGCTGCATCTGCTGACAGATGTGGCAGACAGGTGAGTTCAAGCTCTTGAACTTACGCGTCGTCAACTTGGTGCACTTAATTGTTTTGTGTCACAGTGTATTTTGATGTGTGCAGCCTTCTTACATAAACAGTGTCAGCCAACATGCACTTGTGCAGCATTGTTAACAACGACAACAGCTTGCAACGCAGCACGTATGTCTATGCTTTAGTGCATCGCGTCATTACTGCGCTGCTGCCTCGCACACTACATGCTGAAACGTGTATTTGTGGAACGCTTGTTCTTGTAACAGCTGATACTGGGAGATCAGAGTGGTGCGGTGCGCATGCTAGACTGTGCCAGCAGCAGCTATGTCAAACGGTTTGACAAGCCATGTAGCAGTAGCAGTACAAAGAAACTGCAGCATGCGCAAAGTTCAGCAACTTGCAGCAGTCCTACTGCAGCAGCTCAGTGCAAGAAGTTCAAGAAGGTATGTAGGATGAGGAACGGTCTTTACATGAAGCACCGTTCCGCGCTGTTCTGCACTGAACGCATCACTCACTGCATGCTTGAGTGGGGTGTTGAACTGTAAAAGCTTCAAGCCTGGCTAAAACGATGCTTTCAAAAGATCAGTTGTGTACAGTATGTGCTACTGCTTCATCAACTGAATGCTAGTTTAGCCGACATCTTCGCTTAGCATCACATAACAACATATATACTGACATGCGCTTGTACACTCTGCCGCTGTGTTGCTGCTACAGGATGTTGTGAGTGTTATCTTTGTGCCTGAGTACAGACTTGTCATCACAGCTACTGCTAACACTTTGTGGGTGTGCGATGATGCCGCAGCTGACAGTGGCACTGTACTGCGATGTATCACTAATGCTGCGTCTGCTGACAGTAGCATTACCACTATGGCATACAGGTTTGTTGTTAACATACACACACAACACGTTTCAAAATGCACACAGTCCGTGCACACTTTGTACAAGTGATGATACACACAAGCCATGTGTGATCAGACGTCCTGTCGCACATTAGTTGTAAGATTTCACAGCAACACACTCATCGCAAGTACTTCACGCACGCGATGTGTCGTAACGCTTTCACTGCATTGCAAACACGCGTGCATATACTTACAGCTAAGACGCTTTACATCTACATTGTTATGCACTAACGCAGCAGTGTTACAAATGTTCGGACTTTGTCAACGTCTCACCAACAAATATCAATACAGTGCATGTCAGAGCCTGATAGCAACAGGCAATAGAGATGGCAGTATAGACGTTTGGGACTTTGCATCATGTAGACACACTGGTGCATGCATGCAGCAAACTGAGCCTGACACTGCAGGTGATCAATATGATACAACTACACATGCTGCAGTGCATTGCATGTATGTGTGCTCTAGTAGCAATGACTCTACGTATGGAGCCTCCGTAGTGGCAGCTGCTGTGACATTGCTGCTATAGGTTGGAACAAGCAATGCTACAAGCTCATACTGCATGTTTGCCGACGAACAATATGTACAAACGCCTGAGCAGTATATATGCACTGTTGCTGCTAGTAGTCCAAACCTTATTTATCATACAGAAGTGCTGTGTTCATTGTATGCTTCATACAGCTCATCACGGCTCTTTGTATGTATATGCGAAATTTGGTGTAACCCTTCGGCATATCTGCACAGGCATAGTCTGTTTGACGTTTCTCGATCCTTTTCCAGTGCTGCTCAGTACAGATGGCAACGGTCATATCACACTGTGGTCTACATGTTCAAGTAATAGCAGTAAGCAGCAGTTGCGGCACCTGCGGTTACACAGATTGCACCAGTGGCAGAATCGACAACCAGTAAGTACTAACCACATCAGTGTGAGCTGTAGTAGCTAAAGTGTGTGTTTGTGAAGCATGTACTATATACGATTAGCACTATTTTTTGTAATGCGAGCTACCCGGTCCGTTGCCATGCCTGAGCACTACCTATACTATAATTTGTGTGGTGTTGATATGCATCCAATTGACCTCGCCTGTTACACTTGTTATACTCACTGTACAACAATCACGCACACGCCATTGCAAATATTCTTCACGGCAGTGCGCATAAATTGTCACAGTGCAAGCATGTGAGCACAGTAGTTGCTACTGGTTCATACAAGATTCCAATATTCTGTGATTCCTGCGTGTTTGCTATGTGTGCTTGTCTATCCTATTTCAAGGTACATGGCAATGTGTCTATGCTGATACCGATGACAGTCACTGCAGTTGCTTGCAGTATCGAGGCACCACCGATATGTAGCAGCACAGCGACTTGCAGTACCGACCAACAGCAAGAGCTTAGTGCAACACAATCATATGCTAACATTACGAATATTGACAGCAGTAACAATAGTAGCAGTATTAGCAGTAGCATGACTAGTGCTGACAGTAACAAGTTTGTAGGGTGCTTAGCGTCAACGTTTGAGCGTTACTGGGGTGCAAAAGGAGTGTTGCATAATCGACAGTTGCTGGCACACAGCGTAACTGGCATAGAGTGGCATGATCCATCGGTAAGTTATGCTCACCATGTACATTCATGTATTATGTATGTGTATAAATAAATGCAATCTGTCATGTACACAAAGCAACCTAGCGTTGTAATTAGTTTCTTCGAGCAATCTGACTACTTGTACTGACTATATACGTATGATATGTAGTATGTACATATATCCATGAATGCAAACGTAGTAGTAGAATAGACCTTCGTACGTGTCTTGAAAGGTCAACGTACTACAAGTAGTACAAGTACATGCAGCACCGTGTACAACTTCCTGCAGCACCCGCTGCTGACACCAGATTACTCATACACAAGCACAATGTTTTTTCATATTCGTGCATACTATATCTATATGTGTATATATAGGTTGCATATCTTCTGTACAGCGGTGATGAAGGGGGCAATCTTACAATTACAGATCTGAAACCGCTCTTACTGAAACTTCCAGTGTACTACAACGATGCAGCACTGCGACCGCTACAGAGTGCAATAGTAGTCGCTAATCCACGCCGTGTTGAGCAGCGAGACGCTGCAGCTGCAGTTGCTTACAGTCGATCAAGCAGCAGCAGCAGTTATACAAACAGCAGTTACACAAACAGCAGTTACACAGACAGCAGTAACAGCGAAACAGAAGGATCAATAGAAGGGTTACCAGTGCTGACGTCACTGTACACGTGGCGTGCCCACACAGACAGTGTGCTGACAGTTACACTGGTACAGCACCCCCCAGCACTGGCTACATCTGGTCTTGACAGGTAGGTGACTTGCCATTCCTAGTGACGATCATATTGTGTTACTGTTGATAGCGTTGCGCTACTGCGGTAAATTCAACTTAACGTGCTGCATGGCGTCGTAGCACACTACTGACTACCGCTGCAACAGGCTCATGTGATTGTGCTTTCAATTACACATCTACTACGTGAGCTGTACTGTGTTGCATGTATGTACTTAAGGCATACACTGATGACACAGTGACATGTAATGACATCGTATTGTAACTGTATGTGCGTTTACACTGTAGACTAGTGCGTATCTGGTCACCACAAGGTGCGCCACTGGGTACACTACGGCAGTCACAGAAGACTAGTGTCAGCAAAACTAGTACTACTACTGCTACCACAACTGTCACTGCTGCAGCTACTACTGCTACTGGTACTGGTAATGGTGCTGTTATCAGTAGCGAGCAACACTCCCCAAATAGCACGCTGCGCAACGGCAGTATCAGTAATGGCAGTTCATCACCGAAAGCAGTTGCTAAGAGTGCTGGTGGACGTGGCAGTAGCAGTGCTGACTTAAGCAGTGACGTCATCACACCGTGGCTGTTTAAACCTGACAGAAGTGAGCTGCGTGCTAGTAGAGCAATTGCAGCTGCTGCTGTTATGAAGCAGCTTGCACTTGCTGAAAGTGCTGAGAGCGCTGCTAATGGTACTACTGATAGTACTAGTATCAGCATTGCAACGAAGGTAACGTGTTTTTACAATTTTTTTCTCTCGAACATCAAGAATGTTAGCATAAACTTTGTCCTCTGCAGGTAGCCTTATCGAGCGGCATTAGCTGCGATCTGCGTTGCGCCAAGGCACAGCATAGAACAGCACAAGCCGGCGTACCTGCTTAAGCTTGCCTTTATTGTTACTGGCACTGAAAACACGTGCGACTGATAAGTTGACTTCAAACACTATGTTCACATACATACTATTGCATCACAGCAGCACCACTCAGAGCGGAGCGATGACTCGTCAACAGAAGCAAAGGTACTAGCAGTTCGAGCACTTGAGCTTGCAGCAGAGCTGCGCACCCGGGCCTGTGCACCCGATAGCATGAATCGTTTACAAAAGCAGCCGTTAAAAGCCGTTAGCGAAACTGCTACAACTAAAGCCAAAACTAGTACTACAAGTACAGCCAATGCCACAACTGCTGCTGCTAGAAGTGATAGTGAAGGCCTAACGGTTAATGGTGACGCGCCAAGTGGAAAGTCACTCTTGGGCGGACCGTTATTTCTACAGTTACACCCACAGTTACAGCTGCTGCTGCAGCAGAAGCAGCACACAGGGGCGCAGGCTGCACGTGTACGTCACAGCGTGGCGCTGCTGTCACAGCTGCAGTCACAGCAACTACCTGATAGTACTGCTGCTGCTGCTGGTGCTGTCGATAGCACCAAACTGCACAATAGCAGTGCTGTAAGCAATGGTGCTTATGCTACCGGCAGAACTGTAGTTCGCAGTAGTTGTAGTAGTGGCACGGTTGCACCACGGCTAAGCACTGCGCGTAAGCTCACTCTGAACAGCTGTAGCAGTTCAAACAGTACTGCCAGCACTAGCAGTAACACTGCTACCACTGCTAGCGCTGCTATCACCGAGGCAACTGCTGCTGCTGCTGCTGTTAGTGCTCTTGATACTACCAGTGATATGGCTGGTGCAGTGGCGTTGAGCAGCAGCATCGCAACACCTCGAGTGAGCGGTATATATACACTGACTGTTAACAACAGCACTAGCAGCAGCAGCATTAGCAGCAAACACACTGTAGCTAGCACTGTGAGTGCAGCTGAAGCTGATATTGACACAGCAATTGCAGCAGTTAGTGATAGCTATAGTCTTGTGACACCACGAATCAGCATCTTGCGCAAACCGAGTCACGTCACTGGTAGTAGCAGTACCGCTGCCAACAACACTACTACTGCTGGTGGCACTACTGCTGCTGCTGCTGCTGTCAGTAGTGGCAGTAGTGACAAAGGTTCTTCACTTTCACCACAGAGACCCTTACGGTGTCGACCATCATTTGCTTCACATAGAGGCGTGTCACCCAGTGCACAACCTCAATCAGTTGAACTTGTACTTGCTGAATCAGCTGTTCTTAGTACAGTAGCCAGTGAAACGCAGCCTACAGCTGGCGCTGCAAGCGATAGTAGCAGTAGCAATGACACGCATGCTGCTACAGCTGCAGCGAGGCCGTCAGCAGTGGCCTTCGCAGACATTTGGCCAGCAGTTAAGCGGCTAACGTTCAGCACTACGGACAGCATTGGTTCCACAGCAGGCGGCACTGCTTATGCTGCTGCTGCGGCTGCCGCGGCTGCTGCTGCTGCTGCTGCTATCAGTGGCAGCAACAGGTCTGTAGCAACACCTACACGTGCCTCAGCAATAGGGCTCAGCAGCCGCAGAACAGTGTTCTGTGCTGACAACGGCATTCCCAACGGTCGCTGCTCACTGGCTGCAGTGGCAGACGCTCTGATCTTTGCCTGTAGCACTGCTGCTATGGCTGGCAGCAGCACTAGCGACAGCACTTACGCCATCAACAGTGTAGTGCAGAGCCAAAAGGAGAGTGCTGTGCGCAATGCTACACTAGTTGAGAGTGAGCACACCATGCTGTTTGACAACAAGGGCGCAGTTGACACTGCCATAGCGCTGAGCAGCCAGCAGATAGGTGCAGTTGTAGCCAGCTCTGCTGACCTCATGACAGATGCGCTGCTGGACAAGCTGCAGGCGATGAGCTCGAAAGGCAACTGCAGTAGTAGCAGCAGTAGTGCTAAGACTACTAGTGGTAGCACTGGTACTGCTGGCAGCAGTAGTGGCAGTGGTAGAAAGAGCCTGAAGCCTGTTACAGTAGTGACTGCTGGCAGAAGGAAAGCGCCCCTGCTCTAATCAAGGTGCTGGAGAGTGCTGCCAAAGCAAAGGATCAATGAACAGCACTCACACAGCATGGTCCAAGCAGAACTACGCGATGCATGATTTTCAATGAATTTTGATGCAATTACACTCAAACATCGTAGCAAACGTTGCTGCTGCCTGATGCTGATCACCGCAACTGACGAGATGCTCATTGCCAACCGTTACACTACTTCAATATGTTGAACACCGAAGTGCCCTTCGGGGCTGAAAGAGGGTACAATCAGCGATCATTGCACTTGTGATTCTGTGCTGCCGTATAGAGTAACAAATAGCAATCGTAGCGAGTGCAAAGCAGATTTTTGTTGTCCGCCTATCAAGAGCTGGTAAAAGATTGAAGGTGTGCAACTAAAACTTACATGCATCTGTGTTGGCAATGTTTGCGCTGTTGAAGCAACCGTACATGCACAGTGCTGATATTTAGTCTGCATTATATCACAACAGGTTGCCTGTGGCCTGGTATTGAGAGCAGACAGCAGTCGGTGCAGCAGCGAGACAAACGCACTTAGTTCAGTGGTGCTAGCGCTGTAAAGTGCTTAGCTGCTCATGGCGGCTATTGCAGTAAGCGCAGCTTCACGGAGAGCTCTCTTGAATGTCGCTTCAAATAGCACACGACGGTGCCATAGACCTAGAAGCATCAGCTGCTCAAAGCCCCTGCACAACAGCAGTGCAACATGTATAAGCAACGGTGCGCCGATAGCGAGCAGACGGTGCTACAGCAGCAGCAGCTGCGCAGCGCAAGCAGCAGAGAAGTGGGAAGGCAAGCATGCTAAGCCTTTGCCAGAGTTCAGAAAGGATCCTGAGTTTGAGCAGCCTCCAATGGAGCGACCGCAGCCTGCACCAGAAGGCTTCGAAATAGGACCCTCAGAAGAGGTAAACTGCTTTTTTTTCCCTTGTTATATAGATATTATAGCAACACTAGACGGCAATAATGCATTGTCACACTAGCTTTGCACACTAGCTTTGCAGGCAGTTGCAGTTGAAGTGGTTGCTGCACTGCTGAG
The DNA here is from genome assembly GCA_000498555.1 of Heterococcus sp. DN1. NCBI lineage: Eukaryota > Xanthophyceae > Tribonematales > Heteropediaceae > Heterococcus > Heterococcus sp. DN1. The sequence continues at coordinate 781 of AXNI01003868.1, read as the reverse complement.
AAATCAGTGTACACAGGCAGTCATAGTGTATGTGTACAGTATGTTTGTGGTGCATTGAGTCCACGAGTAAGCTGCAGATTGTTACAGACAATATATAGATTAGCATTGTGCTGCATCGCTATTGCACAGCCTATGCATGCACCCATAGTTGCAATAGCAGCTGCACACATCACGACAGGTGTATATACTCTCTGTTTGACAGCGCTGCGATACATTGACTGTCCATTGATTTCAACGTACACTTTACAAACGTTCATACATACACATGTTGTCTGTGTGTATTAGGTAATGGACATATGCGATAAGATATGCGCACTGAATGTGATCGATCTGCTGCAGCTTATGAAGTTGTACCAAAGCAGAGTTGGCATAACAGATGATATGCTAGCTTCACGAAAAGGTGGAGGCGGTGGCGGAGGAGGAGGTAAATTTCTTGGATTGTTCTTGGAGTCTCCTTATGTTAACATCTCTCACATTGTTGCTTATGGAAAAATATATATTGTCAGTATACTTGTGTACTACCATGAGCGACATTTGCTATAAGCGTAGAGCTGCAAGCAGTGGCAGCACTCACTCGTACATACTAAGATGTGTTGCTCTTACGGTAACGCTAGTTGCTAGAGCTCGCCTTCAAATATGCGCTTCATAATTAGCCGCAGTACTCATGATCACAGCGCAATTTTAAGAGTGTGTACTGTAGTACCACTAACTAGCGTCATTACTGGTTTTTATTGCTTTATAACACATAATCACACTGTACAGGAGGCGGAGGTGGAGGCGG
>AXNI01003834.1:0-10398 GCA_000498555.1 Heterococcus sp. DN1 | reverse complement strand
GTAGTTCGTAACCAGAATGGCAACACTGTGTGCAAGAAAATCAACAAAGCGTCATTGCCTGAAGGCTTGCAACGCATTAGTTGCAGTACAAATGCATCTGGGCAATCAGCAGAGCACGTGCATGCACGTGAAGGGGTCCATGGGCTCACCACAAGAGTGCACTCCTCAGTCTTGTGTGCAGAATCAGCTGAGTTGATGCGCAGTGTAATGTTGCGGACCATGCCGCAAGTGCGAGCTCACAAGCTCACAGATCAGCGAATCATGCACTTCGGCGGCAAAATCACCAAACTGAACCTCACCCCAGATCTTGCTCTGCAGCCTCATTGTGATGCAACCTGCAGCCTGACAGTACAGTATATCGGCCTTGTATGGATAGGCAGCTACTGTATAATGGGATCGTGCATATCGAGCAGCAAACACGATACCTTGCCTAATGCGCAAGCTTCTGCTGTTGGTGTCGTAGATGACGACTCTGCGAGATGCCTGGAAGACCCGATGATTGCATTCCTCACATGCGCTAGGCCTGTTGATACAGCTCAAAGCAGCGGATCGCCTGTAATGTACGCATTGAAGGACCTTGCATGCTCTGAGCAACCTTGGAGTGTAGTAACAGGTTGTGCTTTGCCTTACACCAGAGAGATTGCTGCAGCTCTCAGAGCCATACTGAGCATGCTGAACCCGCATAAGAAAGCCCTAGCGAACGCAGGAATTGACACTGCACACATACAGGTAGCTTACAAACTGTCATCGATACAGTGCTGTGTAACCTCTGTTGCAATGCACTATATGCTCTATCTAATAACCTATTTCTCACAACAAATAACAACACTATGTATGCAACAGGTTCTCTCGGTAAACTTAGAGACTTGGCACAATGAGGCAACAGAGACTTTAGCAGTAGATACAGTGGTACGACAATTAGCAAATGCATTAATCATCTACTGTCAAGCAGCTTGCAAACAGTGTGCTAGTAGCAGTTGGGCTATCTTCCTTGAGGCATCTGCTACACGAGATGCACTCAAAGCAATAGTAAGTGCTTTGGAGAAGTGTAACACTGAGCTTGGCTACGAAGCTGCGTCACAAGCCAATAAGCAAGCGTAAGTACCACTAAAAGCGCGCTCTTACAATGTTGTGCAGCTCACTGAGCGTTGTATCAGACCGCGCGATGTAGATGCACCACGTTTAATCGAGCAGCACCAGCAACAGCACTAGTAGCGTCTTGACATGTATGCAACAAGAATATCAAGCACGCTAGTTTTGTCTGCTATGCTTGATGAAACAGGCGTACTAAAGGGTTGCAAACTGATGGTATACTGCTACAGTTGGCTGCTACACAAGCACAAACAACAGTGCCAATTGTGGGGCTTGACTTTATCACACAGGACATACTACAGCTGTACCCTGCACATCAAGGAGTTGCTATTGTTGGTGATGGTAAGTGTAGATTGTGACGTTCGCCACTGTAGTTTGAAACGTTAAGCTGTATAGTGGACACGCAGTGCTGTGACTGTGAGCAGCGTCTGCAATGCTGATACCCTTTGTTATGTGAACAGCTAGCAGTACATTTGTTTCTGCTTGAAGTATGAGTCATGCAGCACTGTGCTGTGTAAAGCAACTGTTGCAGCCTAATTATTTACATTGTTGTGCGAATGTGCTATGTTCTGACTTGTTGTATCATATATGCTACACAGGTGGCTTAGGCAAGACAACACTAGCTAACACAGTATATCAGCATATGATTGCAGCACTACCACAGTTTAAGCATGCATGTAAACACATGCACATACAGAGTGACCACTCTAGCACTACTGCTAGTACACTGCAGCATCAAGCTCTACATGCATGGCTACAGTTGCACAGTGGTGCAGTACTGCTACTACTAGACAATGTACAGGATAGTAGTCAGTTGGACACGTTGTTAGGCAACAGTGTGTTAGCGCAAGGCAGCTTTTTGCTAATAACATCACGCAGTACTATGATTAATAGTAGTGGTATCAACAGTAGTGTATATGAGTATAGCATGCCAAGGCTAGCTCCTTATGATGCACTACAGCTGTTCAGACACTACACACTGTGTAATCACACAACTGCATGGCAGAAAGCACAAGTTACTGAGGTAATGCTAAACCGTTATACACACTATGAGCATTACACAGCAACCGTTACTTTTTCAAACATTGCGTTTTAACTAAAGTGTTCGTAGCACTAAAGCACAATCTCATCATCCACTAGTACGCGTCTTCAGACTTTATATATGTATGTATGCTTACTCACAAACTGTTGCGACATGGTTGTATTCATGCAGGCACAAGAGAACGATATAGTAGATGCATGCGCTGGAGTACCATTAGCACTAGAACTTGCTGGCACTGCACTGAAATATAATACAAACCCTGCACAGTGGGAGGTATGTATTGCCACTACATTAGCACAGCATAATGTAGTATAGCATAGTATAGCATAGCATTTACATAACTGTATACTGCTGTAATACCGCAGCTTGTAAGCATAGTGTGTGATGTACGTTGTTTGGTTGGACCCAGCAAGCAGCAACCTACGCACCAAAGCACAATAATACTCAACTCCGAAGTATATATGCAATGTTATTATGTGATATACAGTCGTGCCATGCATCAATGCTTAACCTGCATAATACATAATACTACCAATGTTGCAATACCTTACATTTTGCTTTGCACTACAATCATTTGTATTACAAACAGGCTGTGAGCATAGCAGTGCATAAGTGTCAGTTAACAGCAGCAACTACCTCAACATTTGACCATCTCATACAGTTGAAGTTAGACATGCTGAACAGTGATGTACACACTGCAATGTTCTTAGATGCATGCACAGTATTTAGTGGTCGTAGTGTTGTAGCAGTGCATGCAGTGTGGCAAACACTGTATCAACAGGGTGACAGCGTCAACGGTTTTCAAAGTCTGTCACAAAGCTGCCTTGTTAAGGTTGTTGATGGTTGTGTGAGTGTACAAGATACAGTGAAGCATGTTGGCATGCGTTTAGCAGAAGAGTTTAATAGAGATACTGATACCACTAGAGTATGGCACAGCGATCAAGTAACAATACAATATCACACGGTCTACTTGTACAAATTAATGTAGATTCTGTTTTGCGCTGAAACATGGTGCAGCAGATATACTGGTGACAGCGCTTATGGCGTTCAAGTGAAGTATACGCGCTACAGCAGCAACTTGTCTTATGTCTATACGCTGGNNNNAGCGTAGACACATCTGCAGCGACTGTAGCATACAAGTACTTAGAACTTCTTCGCGTGCAAATTTATGTTAAGCTGATATTGTTTAATTTCAATACACTTACTGTATATACAACAGATGGTAGTACCAACAGTACAGTGCCTGTCAGTAACAGCAGCGCACCAACTAGAGGCAATCACTAGTACTACTGCTGACACTAGCCAACTAAGAGTACTGCTGCTAGATCACAGTGATCAATCAACACTGAACAGTACAGGATTGTGCATCACAAAAACAAGCACAAACTTCAAACAGTTAAACTGGCTCAGTATACAGACTTCAAACAAACGTAGCCCTACTGCAGTGACAAACAGCACACTGCTTGTGATACCACAGCTGGTGCAACTGCGTGTACTTGAACTAAGCGGTTGCAGAAACGTTACACGCCTGCCAGACGTTACAGGCCTGACTGCACTGCAGCATCTCGACTTGCGCCACTGCAAAAAGCTTGCTGAGTTGCAAGGCTTGAACAGCTTAGTAGCACTACGAGTACTACTGCTAAATGGTTGCACAAGCTTGCAGCGATTGGCACCAATGAACAGACTTGTGGCACTACAGCGATTAGATTGCAGTAATTGTAGTAAACTGGATGCGATGCCCCACATTGGCGCGGCAAAATCACTGCACTATTTAAACTTACGAGGCTGTTTGCTATTGACCAGTATACAGGATTTGCGTTCACTGAGAGCTTTACAGTACTTGAATGTGAAAGAATGCGCTGTGATCAAGCATACGCAGCAGTACAGTAATGTGATTGAACTGCAGCAGCGGGCTGGCTTTGAGTACATAGACAAAAATGGTGACACTTACAAGACACCTTGTGCATAAACACAAACTTTACAATTTCTAGTGTGCGTAGTATACGCTTCTGAGATAGTAATGATGCAAGTACTTTGCTGAAAAGCACTCTTGGTATATTACAACTTTGTATAGCTGACAGTACAGTAAGCAGTAATGACATTTTATAGTGGCTGCAGTTGTTAGCAAGCGTGCCTCGCGTGTTCGTGTAGCAGTGCCTCATATCATAGCGTGAAGAGTGGCGCATCGCGTATGCAGCTTGTAGCAGTATATCTTTATTCATTAGTTTACTCCGATCCTACGTACTTGAGCTGCATCAGCGCAGCAAGATCATAGCTCGCACAATTTCAATACAGCCAACGCGTATACAATTGAGATTGAACACCTCTCATAATGTGCGTGTTCTGATTGTTGTCGCCCTTGCTCAATGCACTGCGCGGTACAGTGTGCTACAGTATTGCTTGTTGTATAAACTTTATCAGTGCTTTCAAACGTGAACGCAACACATCGCAACAATACAACAGCAGTGCAGCAGCACGGCAAACAGGAAGTTTGAGAGTGTATTCCAATGAATGTGAATAGTATTGTATGAATTGTTGATCACAAGGAAAGGCATGCATGCACACTGTGCAAGTGCTGCTGCTTACTGCTACTAACGCCATGCGTAATGTGGGTGTTAATGAAGATGTAACTACTGTGAGCTTGTGTGAAAGAACAGCAACATGATATATCTACTTTTTACTACACTACTGTGTGGTATGGTTAGCTGAAGCACAATGCTACTGCTGCTACTGCTGCTGCCAGTTTGTCCCCTCTTCAAAAAAAGTCAATGCAACGAAAGATACACTGCGTACCCCTGGACAGCGGGCGTTCGTATCACAAGCAATCGCTTACTGTCTCTGCTGTGTCTCTCTGTCACAACAGAGTCAACTGCTGTGCAGAGACAACGTCTTGCTGCTCATCATAAACCACGCAGACGAAAAACGCTCTTCACACCTGCTGCTTTTTGCAAATGCTGTATCTCGCGTGTGTAGTGTGTGTGGTGTATGTTGTCAATGATCTACTGCAGCTGCTAAACAGCACTGCAAGCACTTAGCTGATGCTAACAGTGCTTATACACTGCATAGTACTGCTACAGCTGCTGCTACAACTACTGCTGCTACTGTTGCTGCTGCTGCTGCTGCTGTTGCTTCCGCTGCTGCTGCTGCTGTTGTTGTTATCGTTGTTGTTGTGTGAATTGGTGAGCATGACATCATGTGGCACTGCAACCTGTGTGTACTACAGTGTGAACAGTAGCACAAAGTGCCTACCGCTCACTACTTCTGTACACACTCACACTGTGATGTATGTGTGTGTGTGTGTGTGTACACACTCTGTCTGTCATGACATGTACATTGCCATCTTAGCATAATGGTGCTGTTGAGTCACTGTTGTTCAGTATGATTCCAACGGCCGCCAACGGCTTGGCTAACCGAAACCCAACCTGCCCCCGTAACGGTTTTTCAAGTGCGTCTAATCGTGCACCAATCGACCGTTGCACCCTGCTGAGTTGTGCTGCTTCGTATTGACTCACACTGCCGTATAGTGGCAGTTCTGTACCAGCAGTAATAGTAGAAGAACTAGTGGTGCTTAGAGTGTTGTATGTGCACACTTTGACGTGCGTGTGTGCACTGTCCCAACTGCCGCAGTCACTGCTGCAAAACGCGCAGCTGTAAGTGCTGCAGTTGCTGCACTGCACTGCAAAGCAGCCATCAAACACTGTAAGTGGTGCGTCACATCTTGGACATAAAGTACGTAGTACAGTGTCAATGATAGCTAGAGCTTCATTTTTTGCACGCTGCTGTAGTGCTGTGACTGCTACTTCAGATGCCACTGAACTGCGTATGCACTCTCGCTTACTGTTGCAGCCTAAGCGAGCAGTTTTGTCCGCATCTGGTATGATGATGCTAGTAGAACCAGCTTCGATTGCTGACGCATAAGCACTGTAAACACCTCTGCTTACCTGATGTTATACCAGTACACATGCCGACACATACATCAAATATATCAGTGTAAGGTAATGCAAGTAAGACTATGCAGGCACTGAGACACTGTAAACACATACTTCTTGATGTGTTTGAAATGGATGAAAGCGGTCAATTATATGCAAAGTGCAAGCACGACTGACTTTACGTACTGTCAGCGCTCGCAGAACTCATGCACATCGAATACAAGTACTCATTGGAGGAGCTATACGAGAGAGTCGTCAGCATTGATTTACTTACATATGGTGCAATAGTGTGCTGATCGAAGGATGCACTGCAGCAGCCTACACCAGGGCACTGTATATGTCCCCGTAATTCTGCTAGTTTCTGTTGATTTTCTGCTGCTGCTTGTTGCAGTACATAACTGTCCATACAGCCATCACATATGAAGTGCCTTATACTGCTGATACCACTATTAGCAGTAATCATGCTGCTGTTGCTGTTAAATGCAGTGGTACCAGTTGCAGCAGTAGTAGCAGTACATGTACTACTAGTAGTAGGAGGAGGCGTGCACTCAATGCCAGCAGTACCACTGTAGACTTCGTGACACATGCAACATTGACTGTCACTGTCGTGCACACCACCACTACCACCATCAACATAGCCGCTGTCACTGCTGCTACTGCTGTTGCAGTTGCTATTACTGCTGATGCTCAAGTCAGTGAAAAACGGGTGCTCGAGTGCCTCAATTGCCGTTGGTCGCTCCAACGGACACTCATGTTGCAGTGCCATAACAAGCTGTATAAGAGCAGTACTAGTGTCTTCGCTTACTATCATACCTTCAAACATCTCCTGCATAACAACACCAACTGAGTACATGTCGCTACAACTACTGAACTGACACTCTGCGCCACCGCGTATCTCTGGCGCTGTTGGTATTATTATTGTTGTTGTTGTAAGCAGTGTAAGCAATAACACGTATATAAGTATGGCAGACGTACCTTGCTGGAACATAGCAACGTACGAGCACGCCGCGGTGTACACATCAGAGGATATACAGTGCACTGATAACAGTGTGAAGTGCTTGAGCATGCGTAATCATCATGAGATCTCGCTGTGTTATGTCATGCTTTTATGAAGCTGCGCCAACAGTAGCAATATCAGTAGCAATACAATCAGCTGATCAGCTAGTACATGAAAGGCATACCTATATAGCCAAGTGTTGCTGGTGTGAGCAGTGACACACTAGTGAGTGTTGAGAGATTGCTGCCGCTATCATCATTTGTACCATGTAGACCATCATGATCACCTAAGCAAACAGTAATGACAGTACCAATACGAAGCATATACACACTATGCATGTCAGTAACAGCACAGTACCACACATGACTGGCCATCGTAAATAAAGTATGAGTGTATGGGCCAAGCACTAGCTCTTGAACAAGCAGCACGACTAGACAGTTCGCAGTTCGGTGCATTACGATTGAAAGATCCAGTTTACACTAGTTCAACATGCACTTACCAAGTACAGCCCAGCCAGCTGCAGTCAGGAATACATTGCTAGGCTTCACATCTGCATGTATGCGGCCATGCTCGTGCAGGTGCGCCAGTGCTGCTAGCACATCTTGCACTATCTGCTTGCACTGCTGCAGCTGCCTTGCTTCTGCTACTGCTGGAGATGCTGCTGCTGCTGCTCCAACAGAAGAAGAGCCAGTTTCAAAGCCAGTTTCACCAACCTCAACAGTAACTTCAAGTTGTTGAACAGGGTGACACGCCAACCACTGAGCCAGATCGCCTCCTGCGTACCAGGGCATCTGCACAAATACACTGTGCTGACAGTCTTCAAAAACAGCACAGACTGCAGCTATGTGTGAGTGCTGCAATTGCTGTAGACTGCGTAGCTGCGCATAGAACTTGCGCTTGTGTGTGCTGCATGGTAGACTGTACTCTTTTAGCGCCCAGCTGCGGCCGTTGAGATCCTGCGCTCGCCACACTAGCTGCCCCCCTGTGTTGATGGAAGCGTGTCATACATGATTCTTATTTGTTAGCAGCAGTGTGAGCAACCGTCATTTACATGTAGCTCAATGTAAGCAGCAGCGTTGCTTGCGCTCAGAGCAACGTCTGTCAATATTGCCATTAGCGCACACTGCTGCTGTACAGCCGCTGCGATTGCTGTTGTGCTTCATGGAAGTAAGCTTACAGCGTCAGCAGTAAACATCAACCGAATACTTGTATGGCGCTGCTATCAACACGTGATACACAGGCGCATACGCTATACTTATGCTTACACAACTACTAGCCACAGTGTGTATGTGATAAGTTGAGTTCTGTACCTTGTCTGAAGCGCATCTCTTTGTGAGGGAAGTCTTCCAGCAGCCTGCCTTCTGCCAGTAAGCCTGCACGACCAGCATCACATGCAACTATACTGTCTGAAACGCCAACTGTAACTGCCCACTCACATCCGGGTCTTAACAGTTCAGGAGAGTGCTGATGCGCTAAGGCAAACAGTCGGGCCCGCTCTCGCTGTATCTGCTCGCTTAAACCGAGACCTCGCACATCTGTCAGCAGTTCTTGCAGTTCTTGTTCAAGCTGCTGAACATCACTGATACTACTGCTGTCACTACTGCTGTAAGCGATGTCTAGCTGCAGCTGCTTGACTCTGCGCGTGCGAGCTCGCACAGCTGCCCGCAGTTCTGACAGTTCTGCAGTTGCAGGAGGGTAACGGTCTGCGCTCTGCAGTTGAAGTGCTGTAAACTGAACACATAGCTGGCTCTCTGCCCAGACAGTTGCCTCCTCAAGCTGTGCAGCAACTGAGCTACCAGCTGCATAGTAGGCCTGCAGAGCCGTTGCTGCAAGTTCAACTTCTTGAAGTGGCATGTCACTCTTGAAGTTGTCAGTGACGTGGTGCAGATACTCTGACGTCAGAGCTGTGCTGGCAGCTGCAAGCGCACTCTGCACAGCACTGTCTGCACACATACTGCTGCTGCTAGCACTACTGCTACTGCTGCTGCTGCTGCTGCTATTGCTGCTGCTACTGTACACAGCAAGCGTTTTCCAGAGTGTATTCAATGCTGCATCGCTTGAAGTTGACACGCCATCACTGCTGTGACGCGCCCTCCAACCGTTAATAGCCGTTATTGCATCAGCGCACAGCTGTAAGCAGTCACCAGCTGCAACAGCAGCAGCAGCAGCATCAAGAGCCACTGCAGTTGTGCTGTGTAGTGGTAGTGTTGCATCAGTGCTGACATCATCAGTGCAGGCAGTGACATCATCGCCTACGTCATCGCTCACGTCACTCTCACAACGGCTAGGTGCCTCACTGATAGCTGCTAGCATCAAACTTCCTCTCTTTTCAGTAGCAGCAGTAGCAGTAGTAGCAGTAGTAGTGTTGTGCTTTGCAGCTGCTGCAGTGTCGTGCTGGTGCTGTTCTAGCACATCTAACAAGTCAGCAAACTCACTGCTCTTGTGCTCAAGGCACTCAGCTAAGTCTGCAAAGCACACTGCATCATCCTTAGCGTACTGAAACTTCGCACACTCACGCAAGAAAGCTTGTAACAACTGCACATATTGTGTTCTCAGCTCATTGCGCTTGTCCACAGCAACAGTGATGTTGTCGTTGCTGCACTCGTAGCGCAGGAGCTGCTGCTGCTGCGCCAGTGCTGCACACGCTTGTTGACACTGCTGCAGCATGCTAGGCAGTGTAGCTGCTACTGTGCTGTAGCACTGCGCAAGACTGTCTGGTGCTACTGCTGCTATAATCTCTTGTTCTAGAGCTTGCCACTGCTTTGGCAGCTGCAGTATAGCGCTAGCACCACGTGATGGCGCTGCTCTCAGCACTTTTACACGGTGTATAGACTCGCAGAAGCCTGCATCAGACCATTGTGAAGAGAGCCAAAGCATGATACTTAGAATGCATGAAAATAGGCTTCAAAGCGTTGGCTGCATGTACACGAGCTGGCTTGATGCGAATGAACTACACACATGAAAGCAAGGAAAGACTAATCAATACATTAGTGTGTATGCATGCTTTGCTGTACGCACCTGAGAAAAACTCTGTAAACTGCGCTTGCTGCTGCTGTATAGCTTGTGCATGACTGCTACTACTACCGCGCGCTCGTGCTCTCACAGCCCGCTTTTCAGCTGCTGCAGCGAGTGCTGCTGGTGCAAGCGCTGCCTCAAGCTGCTGCTGCAGCTGCGGTGAGGCTCTTGCTGCAAGATTCTTAGCAGACACTACTCGCTTAGCTAGCACATCAGCACCAGCAGCAAGTAGCGCCGAGACCGCCTCACAGCAGTTGTTCTGAACTGCCCACATCAGTGGAGTCTTGCCTGCAAAGCACGTAGCCTCAGTGTTAGCGCCATGG
>AXNI01003794.1:0-14753 GCA_000498555.1 Heterococcus sp. DN1 | reverse complement strand
AGACTTTGTGTTTGATCTGCATGACTCCATGCGCCGCAGCCAGCAGATAGAAGAGCTGGAAACGCTGTACACTACTACCTTCAAGAAGCTCAGGTATGCAGTCAATCACTGCAAATAAGGTCATTAACAGCTGCTTGTAGTGCCCTCGTCACATGCATTTTCTATTGCTTTAGTGCATGCACTACTTGAGCAGTTCATGGCAGTGCTGCATTCAGCTCAGAGCTGCCTGTGCTGACACAAAATACTGTTGTTGATGATGTGTCGCAATGTTGTTTGCAGTGATGAGTACTACAAGCAGGAGCCGTGGCCAGCAGCAGAAGTGATAGCTAGCCAGTGCGGCAATGATGAGCTGTTCCTATTCTTTTACAAGTGAGTTGCATATCCACTGCAATACTTTATACATCCACGCATTGAGAGCAACGCGTGAAACTTCTGAGTTTCAGTCACTGCATCTTGTGTGGTGCGTACGAAGTTCTTATTATGTGTTGTGGCTGCGACTGATATATCAGTGGCACTCCATGCTATCTATGCTTAGTACCGCACAGTAGAGCCATTATAGGCTGTGTGGGACTTGCTGCTATGCACGCAGTGCAGAATCGTACCACCAGGTGTTATAGTTGAACCATACACCTACTGTTTTTTTATTTATGTACTCGCTACCTTTCTGTGTACTGGTAATGTCAGGGAGATGCGGTTCCGTCACATGACGCAGAACATACCATCCAGCTCAACCATCACAGACTGCTTTGATGCCTGGGCAAACTACAGTGCACTGTTTGATGCACTCCTAGACTGCCGTGATACTGAGTTCATCATCACTGCTAGCTGGGCCTTTGACATCATACAAGAGTTTGTCTACCAGGTACTGCTACTACTGCTGTGGTACACATGTTGCAGCTGCTGCTGTTACACCACACACTGGCATGCTGCGTGTATGCTGTGTGCACTGCAACTTGACCTGTTTCAGGCATAGCACGGTCAGCATGTTCTAGCTACAAACACAATGTACATTCAGTGTAGTGTGTCCAGTGATGTTGCTGAACTATACAAGTGGTGCTGATACCTGCGTACCACCGCGCGTGTTATTGCTGTATTTTATGACGAACAGTTCCAGAGCTTCTGCCAGTTCAGGACTCAGCTGGACAAGCGCAGCGGTGAGGAGAGGCAGCTGCTGCAGGACAACCAGGTACATACTATCAAATAAGCACTAGTGCTATCGCACTGCGCAGCATTGGCAGCGAGTTACTGATCCCATGCCAGAGCACGTGACAGTGTACATGTGCATGCCACACGATCGAAGTGGCACACACACTGCAGCACTGTACGCTACGTGTTACGGCGCGTCTCGGTAGCAGCGTTGGTGTCGCTGGCACTGGTGGTCAGCTCGCAGTGCCTGCTGGCTGCAAGTGTGGTTTAGCACTCACTCAGCAGGAGGCAGTTCGTGCATTGCTGCTCTTTGGAAGCAGTGTACATGCTGCCTGCAGTAGAGCGCCATCACCACACTTTGCAGCATGCAGTGCTGAATCTATCACCTGTTAGATCACATGATCTCTGCCACAGCGGTAGTGTGACGCCGGCATATGCAGTGCTATTGCTTGCAGAGCGTTGTCACATGCCAGTTACTGGTACCACCCTGCGAAAGCTCAGTGAGTAGGTGCGTGCTTCTTGCTCTGCTGGCCTTAGTGTTTGTATGGCTTGACTCGCTGTTGTTGTGGCAACGTGTGCCTCAGTAAGAGCTCTGCAGTGAGACACGGATTGCCATGATTGCTAGTGCTATAGCCATACTGGCAGCAGACCTAGCTGTCGTCAGTGATTTGCACTCGAGCCTGTTACAGGAGCAGAAAGTGTGATGATTGCAGTCGATAAGTACGCAGTCGATAATGTGCTGCACTGGTACATGCACCTCGCGCGCTCTCTCTCTGTCCCTTTTGGCCACATAGCGATGGGGCTAGTGCTGTATGTTGCTTAGACCTGTGCCACTACTGGTTGCGTGATTGTGCAATCAAGGCACTACTGCTAGTGCTGCACATGTTGAGCTATACAGTAATTGGCTTTGCCTTATATCGCTCAGAATGTAGATCCTTGTGTCTGAAACGTACAACAACTGGCCAACGAAATCTTGTACTGAGTACATTTGACTAGTGTGTATAACAAACAGCAGCTGTATGATGATTGATTAATTAACCAAGATCTGTTCTGACTGTCCAGTGAAGAGCATCATATTCAGCCTTCAATCTGACAGCTGCTGCTGCACACATGCTACTAATGCTACTGCTGCTACGACAGCAAACTAGCTTGTTAGCACCGCTGAGGCCGTACTGTTTTTGCTGACAATGTGTGGCTGCCACTAACTGAGGCTTCAGTATCCCATACAAAAGCAGCAGCGCACACGCTAATTACTGCAGCTTGTAGTGTTTGCGGTGCACTGTGACTGTGTTGCTTGATACTGGTGCTTTGAATGGTGCAGCACAGCTGCTGGCATCGCAGAACATTTGAGTGCTCGTTTGTATGTGCGCCCCTTAAAACCACTGACTGTCGCAACTGTTTTTTGTGTGACATGTGATGTATACTATTGCTGTGCTGCAACAGGATGTATGGGCTGTACAGAATGTGCTAAGCTACCTGCATGGCATAGTACGTGTTAGCAACATTGTGCCCATCTTGGAGAGCAAAAGGTCTGCTACTGCTAGTGGTACTGCTGTACCCAAGCCACCTAGTCAGCTGCATCAGGTATGACGCAGTGGCTGTGTAGCTTTATTAGCAATGATGACAGCTACACTGATCGTATCATGTACGCTTCTTAACTAGAGTTCTAACAGCAGTAGTGCTGCTGCTGCCGTGTTGCGAGAGGCACGGCGTACATAATTTTGCAGTAGCTATACATTGTCTGTAGTACTGCTTTGCTTGTCGGCCTACAGCTTTATAGTGCAAGCAGTTTTAGCGCTCGTTGTTGCAGCACTAGCCGACACTCTGTGCTTGCTATGTACTGATTGACCATTCCTTACTCACTGTATACACATTACTATATTACGTGGTCTTACATTACAGATGGTGGGTTACTTTGCAATAGTGGGCATGTCCAGACTGCAGTGCCTGCTGGGCGACTATTATGAGTGCTTAAATGTATTAGAGCCACTGGACGTTACTGACAGGTGACTGTTCACTGCAATTACTTGAACTACACAGTCTGTTGAATCTACAATGAGTCACTGAGCTCATTCGTACTTTGTGCAGTGCTTGTAGCGGTGCTGGGCTTAGATCAATGTCATCAAGTTTGATGCCTTGATGAAGCTGTGCAGTGCAGTGACTAACGATAGAGTGTGCTTGTTACTGGTGTTGTTTGTGTTTGTGTGCTGTGTTGATGATGCAGGAATGAGCTGTTTGCAAGCAATCTGCCAGCCTATGTGTCATTGTACATGCACATGGGGCTGTCCTTCCTCATGCTGAAGCGCTACAGAGATGCTACCAGGTATATTGAATGTTCAGTATGCTTTACTCGCTCATTAGCACTGCCAGTATGCCATTATGCAGTAGCAGTAGTGCACGCAGTAACAACACCTGCAGTTCACGTGAACGTGATGCAGTGTAGCACGCATCGTCAGTGATGCGTCGTGTACTGATGATAGCAGCAGTCGTCAGTGCGAACGTTGGCGACACAGTGCCTGACTGACGTGCAATGGCTGCACCTTTATTGTGCATGCACGCCTCAACTATCAGGACGTTCAATGAGATACTAGTGCACATCTCTAGAGCAATCAAGACTGGCCAAGGGCAGAAGCCTGTTATGGAGCAGATACCTAAACAGTTCGATAAGGTACAGTACATACACAGCATACACACTATCATGCACCGCACTTTTGGTTGTGATGTGCTCTATCAAAACTCAGTTTGAACCTTGTAGGGTCTTTTTGTGGTAAAGAATAAGCAACGATGTTCAACGTGCGCGTCTTTTGTTCGAGACGAGCAGATGTTCTCAGGTATGTGAGCCTCGTGTTGGTGCTGAAGATCTAGCTGACTGACCTCTCTGTTCGTATGTATATTATGTATTTACTATTCTATGCTGTGTGCTTTACTTGATGACAGATGCTAGCACTAGTGACAATATCATCATTCTTGTCTCCTGGCCAGACTATTGATGAGTCTGTCACACAGGTAACATCACTATCACTTGCAAACTTTGCAACTAGTAAACAAGTCATGTGGAACACTGCTACTGTACATGCAGTACAGCGTGGTTTACTGATGCTGCACTTGATATGCGAGCGCTTGTATATCTCTGTAAGACTGTTAAGCAGCAAAAGCTCTGCAATTACTGCTTTGCTTACTGTACAACACTGTAATGGCGACGTAACGGTTTCATTGTGTGTACGAACAGGCTATACAAGACAAGCACTCAGACAAGCTGACCACTATGGCTGCTGGCACTGATGCATCACTCAACACACTCAGGTATAGCACCACATAGACGTACACAGCAGCAGATGCATTTACTACACACGCCAAATCGTACACGTGCATGTGTATTGATGTGCACCAGTTTGCTNCTACACGCAACAACTGGTGCAATAAGTGTGGCAACTGTATGCGCAGCGTACACCACTTCTGTTCAACTAGCGCCACAATACTTTAGTCCTCACAGTCGCCTGTGCTGCCTTCGTTGCTGAGAAACTCATGTATGCACTCATGATGCTACTCTCACTGCATAATGTATGTAACAGGGATTTGTTCCAGTTTGCTGGCCCAAAGTTCATAGTAGCAAGTGTGCCAGACTACAGCGTTAGTGCTAACACTAGCAATGCACTCATCAACCAGCAGGTAGGACGTCCACTTGTTACACACTAAAATGAGACCTCGATAACCATTACACTGTACTAGCACGTTATATGCAGCTGTACCGTTTGGCGATCAGGTGGATGCAGTTCACGCTGTATCCCTCTGTTTACGTCGTTTCTAGCGTTGTATCGAATAACAGGAACTGACATAGTGCTGCTGTTGTCAAACTATCATGCTACTGTAACACTGCAACAGGTGCGGCTCTTTGTTGATGAGATGAGGCAGCAGCTGATATTCTACAAGGTATGACATTATTGTACTACCATATCTTATAGTCTCAACAGTCTCATTACTGTATGTATCTGTATGATTCTTCACTGTGCATGCTTACGTATTCCATTGCTTAAGCACTGTTTTTCAAGTGTTGTTTCAGCGTCCTGTTTGCAGCGTGCGTGAAGGTTGATCTTTGTATAATTGATTGTGTGCGTTGTACTACTCTTACAATGACGACACAGGTGCGGTCGTACCTGAAGCTGTACACAACAATCAGTGTTGAGAAGATAGCTAGATTCAATGGTATGGACACTGCTACCTTCTTGGCTACTATTGTCAGCATGAAGTACAAGGTGAGCTGCTTTCACTTAGTTATCTTTCACTAAGTTACACACTACATGTTAGCATTACTGTCATCTCAAAGGCGGCCGCTGCCGTCATGATAGCACTGCAACACTAGTAGTAGAAAGTAGAAGGAGCAGCATAGCAGCAGCAGCAGTGCTGAATTGCTGAAGCGCAGAGAGTACGCGCCTTGACCTTACTTTCTTTCTTTCGCAGCACACAGTGGTGCTATGCTTGATGATTGCACGGCACTGCTTTCTGCTGTTGTACAGACTACTGAGGTCCTTCTGCTTGGCTAATGCGCTGCAGCAGCTCAGCACTGCGGAAACGACACGCTATTGCCTGACAATAACGTCAAACTTCTGGCCATCATGCTCCTGCAGTGCGCAGCAGTGATACTTGTTACATCAGCGTGTATTGCGCGGCAGTAGCTTAATACTCTCTGCACTTTTCTCTGGCAGAACGCTGTCATTACTGCTGCAGATACAGTGCAGATGGCACGAGCCTACTGCAGCGTTACACTAACTCGCATGCTGAGTCAAATCATTACACTACGATGCTTAGGTGCACACAGCAGCTAGGCTCTTATGTGCTAATAATTGTCAATGAGGCAACGTAGCTCTTAGTTAACGGTCCCTTGTAGCGCGGCTGGTGTTTGCTCGATCTTCATCGAATGCTTCGTGGCAGAGTGACTTTTGTGTGACAAACCGCCTAGAATGCTCTCTGCTGTTGCTGGGCTGTTTAAGGTCATTCGCTGCCATGGCACGCTGCAGAGCCCAACGCAGTGACAGCATTGCGCTGCTCATCTGATGTACAGCTTTGCCACATATACTGTGTCTTGCACAGCAGCGCACTCATTTCCGGTGCACGTTGCGAAGATACACTGTACAACGAACAAGTTAGATCAAATCGGCATGCTACTGTGCATTCTACCTATAGCACATACGTGTTAGCACATGTGCTATGTCATCAGCTCAGCAAGCATACGAACGTTACGATCCTTTTGCTGGTAAATTAACCTGCTGACAGATGCTCATCCAGCTGCACAACACAACGTAACCAAGCTGCACGCTATAGTCTACTTTGTTATGTGTCAATACTGATGTAGCATCTGTTCAGCTGTTATGAGCGTCACATTCCAGTAACGCAGTGCCTAACAAAGCAACCGCTGCTGCACCATATACATTGTTGTGTTGTTACTGCCACAGCTGACACAAACGGAGTGGGGCTATAGTAGTGAGACGCCACCTGTCAGTGGCAAACAGGTAATACTACTAACATTAACCATACACAACATAACTTCATGTGACATACACTGCTCTCATTGTCACTATAAGCGTCACTACTTATGCACAAGCTTGTCACTACTGCGCTAACAGCGCTAGCAGTGATAGTGAGACCGATTGTTAAGTGTACTGCTTGTAAGCCCAGTAATCATTCCGTCAGTATATAGCTGTACATACCTATTTATGACAGTGTAGCGTGCTTACTTGATGAGTCATCTCTGAGCAAACAGTGTGCCTCAGCATGATGCAGCAGCCCTGTCACAACTGCTGAGTGCTGGCACTAGCAGTGCTGTGCTCATGCAGTTGTGGCAGCATTGCTGCATGGTGCAGAGAGGGGTACAGTGTACAGAGTGCGCTTTGATGGTTAGTATGTTGTCATCAGCACCGATGCTGCGAGCCTTCGTCACTGCTGTGGATGCAGCACGACGCATGCGGTGCTTGTTCTTGTGCATCTAGCTGCAAAGCTGTAGTGATCAAGGTTCAGTGCGCGTTGGACCTGATGGCTTCTTACTGATGCAACAAGCTGCAGCCGCTGACGAACAGTTTGCCGCGTGAAGAGCAATCATCAGCCCAATCAGCGTTGTCGACATGCTGCTGATTGCTTAGCATTTTTGCGTTGCGAGTCAGCGGTGCAGTCGCGGCCAACATTGCTTTGCCAGTCGCTGCTGCTGTTGTGTGCGATTGCGCTGTCATAGCGCCACAAGTGCAATACGTAGGCGGAGTTAGTTTCATGCGTGCTGCGTTGTTCTAGCGTTGCGGCGCTCTACCTCAGGCATCATGCATCACATGTTTGCGTTGAGTTACAACTCTGTGACCATAGCACAAACACAGCATGCGTGCGTACACACTCGACCACCCGTTGCATCACGGCAATTGTCTTGTCAGCATATCAGTTGCTGTTATTGTTACTGAATGCACCCTCACCTATATAGCACAAAAGTAGATGTTCTTGTTGAGAAGCTACACCGATTGCTGCTCTGCTAAGAGTCGTATAGTAATCAAAAATACAGCTCATAATGCTCATGCGTTGAAGAAAATGTGCCACTGCGATACTTGAATGCCACGAATTCAAGTACTTGCATATGGGACTGTTGCTGCAAACAACCACAGTATTGTGCATACCGACAGTGCATGACTGACACTTGTCTGCCATTTGCTGTGTACTACTACTGCTGTCACTATGATAACAGGCACTAGCACTGGAGTTCAACTACTTCGTTGAGGTATGCATAATTACATACACTTATAGCTTGCACTTTGCGCTCACTTTTTAGCATTGCGTAATCACAATGTGTGCAGTCCGTAGCAGCTAAGTACATGCTTGATGTATTGGTAGACCGAATTTGAGAATTCTGCGATCTATTATGTATATCATGCACATCAGAGCACATAGCAGCAAGCACTACTTCCACTGTTTTAACTATTCATTCGACGCTACTGCTGCTATTACACAGGATGACACGATCATCATTGACGAGAGAGCAAGAGAGCAACGGTTTGAGAAATACTTCATCACACAGGTACTGAACACATCTCACTGCTGCTGTCAGTGTTAGTGTACATACTATTGTTTACTGTCAGTGAATATGTCCTTGATGTAATGGCTTGCTGCTATAGCCGGCACGCGATTCCTCTAAGCTTAGACCACATGTCGCATGCATATGTATGGCACTGTAGACCTACAAGTGCGCTTTGGCATCTTGTTACGAAGAAACACCGCTCTTACGCATAAAAAGCGTCACTGCTGCTCGCGTTATGTGCGTGCCTGCAATCACTGATCGGACTTGTGCAATGTTTTCTATGCACTGGCACAACAGATCTCAAAATGTGACGACATTGTGAACCAAGTAGCACAGATCAACTTCTAAGCGAGCAGCTTGATGAGCTTAGATATACTAGTGCAACCAAGCACAATACACAAACAAACAAACAATCAAGAGAAGTGAACACAGAGCAGTGGTAGGAGTGAAAAATTTGGGAGGTGCCAGTGCGATGCTACTGATCACATGGATGCAACTATATATGTCAAGTATCACATAGCAGCGCAGAATGTGTTCTTTTGTGATGTCCTATGCAATGTTTGATGCTTTGTATACTACACTTTTGCCGCAGCTTGTATGTACCGTGTACTTGAAATTAGCAAATGATCAACACTATGTACGGCATCAAACGTGAACTTCGAGAGTCATTCGACAAACCACTAACCCTGCCGTGTGCGCTAGGCATCTGCGCTTCGATCGACAATTGTGTGTCACATCACTGTTCCTACTGCCGCAACAATCATAGTGCTACTGCTGCTACTACTATCATCGTAGTGCCTCTAGTACTCTGGTACCAGCTCTAGTAGTCGTACAGCAGCGTCATCGAGCAGGCCTAACCTGAAGTAGTCAGCAGGAGCACGCTGCTGTTGTTGCTGCTGCTGTGTCTGTGTACTACTGATCATACTAGTCAAGCTAGCGCTGCTCTTGATACCATTGCTGATAGCACTGGCAGCCTCAACTGTGTGCCACATGCTGTAGGCTACTGCTGCACCATCGCGTACATGCTGCAGCTGTTGTGCAAGCTCACTGCTGCTGCGTGCTGTGAACAGCTGTAGTGACTGTGCTACACTGCTGTCTGTTGATGCTAGTGCGTAACGCCTGTGTGTAATAACGAGTATAAAGACAGTAGACAACACTCAGTCTGCTCAGCTTGACAATGTTCAACAGCAATAAGTGTACTCAATAGCACGTTTTTGCGCTCAGCATTACAGACAGTATACTCGACAGTATACATACTGTTGATGAAAGCTTGATGTGCATTCTAAGCACTGCATACGTACCACAGTCCCAGTGCAGCGACGTGTACATCAAGCTCTTCAAACAGCTTGTGCGCTGCTGCTACTGTCACTGTAGCTGCTGCTGATGTAGACTGCTTGTTTGAACAAGCTATACACTGCGCTGCTGCTGTGTCTAGCTGTGACCACATCAGCTCGCCAACTTGCTTTGACAAGAACGGGCTCCTACTGCTCTTACTGCCAGAGGCCTGTATTAATCAGTGTCAGTGCATGAGTGTTAGTAGCAGTAGTTGTCAACCACTAAGACAGATATATTGCAAAAGGCTTTGCATGCATGACGTCTCTGATGCTATCACGCTGCATGTATTGTACATGAGATATTGCCACTGCTTATGCTATGTATGATGTCACAACACAACATCCACCAGACGTAATCAGTAGACATACCTGCGGCTGCTGCTGTACGCAAGTACTGCTACTGCTACTACAAACACTACTGACAGCGCGCTTCACTTCGCCTCGCAGTGCATCGATGAGCAGCCCTTTAGCCCCTGTGAATGGACACCTCGCAATCAGCTGTAGCAGCATGTCACAGCGTGCGTGAGCAGGCTCCGCTGCTGTGATGATAGCTAGCACACTGTAGTAGCCTCTCTTGCGCAGCTGTGCGTCAGGGCTGTTGATAAGCACATTCAATAGCAACTGCAGCAGGCCACTGCAGTCCACCGCATAGGGGTCTGGCGGTATCGGCTGTTGGCAGCATCAACAGTAAGTGTGCGGGCATGCATGCGAGTACGCAGTAATTGTCAATCAGTGATTGTGAGCTTGCGCTGCCAGCATTTGTAATATAGTTACATAGCAGCACGCGAGGTGGCTGTTGATGGTATGATCTGGCCACGGACGTATCTAGCAGCACTAGCAGCATCACTAACCACAACAGAGCAGATGACTTGTTAGTGAAGCGGCAGCTGCCCGCATACGCTCTGCTGTCGTTGCACGGCACAGCACTCAGGTTATCACACATCGTCCAAACTTGTAGTACAGTGTACATGCTGTGTAGTACTACTCACCCTAGCTGCAGGCGTCTCATCAACAGCAATAGCAGCAGTAGTAGTAGTGCTGGCAGCAGCTGCAGCGGCCTTGATGCGCAGTGGTAGCAGCACTCTGAACTGTGCCAACTGCTGCTGCTGCTGCTGTACTTCCCAATAGCCTCCTTGAACAAGACCAGTTTCAGCAACTTCAACCAGCAGCGACGCGCCAGCATGAAGTAGTGACGTCACTCCAGGCGACTCGCCTGATGTTGATTGTTGCAGTACGTACGTCAATTTGAGCCACAGTGTTCGCAATAAAGATGTGTTCGAGTGCAGTTGTGATCGCGCAGAGAGAGATAATTTGTATATACATCTACGAGAACACTCAAGACTGTAAGTACACAGAGCTGTGTAATTTTACTAAGTGACTGCAGTGCACTGCGCACTAGCTAAAGTTCAATGTGGCACCTCACTAGCGAACACTGCGGTGTACGATCACTGTAGTGATATTCGCGAAAATGTGCTTACCTTGTGGCAGCGCGCCACTAGCTAGCAGAGTCAGTGCACTAGGGAATAGCAACCTCCAGCGATGCTGATGTGACCATACTACTGGTAGCTGTAGCTGCTGCTGCTGCTGCTGCTGTTGAGCAGTGTCGTGTACTGTGCGTAGCTGAGTACAAGCCAAGTAGCCAGCGAGTAGTGCTACTGCTTTGGTAGACCATGGCAGCACTTCTGGAGTTGGCTGCAGCGGCTGTGATAGTGCAGATGGCAACACAATTGTATGATAAGACAGTGGTGAGTCCAGCTAGAGCAGTGTGGCATGCAGCGGTTGACACTGGTGCCGGTATACAGGCGCACTACAATCAATGTCGAATGCTCTAAGTGATGATAACACTGTCAGCAGCAGCTCATTGGCTGCACACAAAAAGCTCACAACTTAGCAGAACACCCGCATTCACACCATTCTAGTGTGATTCTGTCTGCTGAACTCAGCTCAAAAAGTGTTGATAGATAAAGTTCAAGTGAATGAAGTTACCTGATCTTCACCAGCATCAGCTCTATGCACGCTGAAGTCACTGAGAGTCTGCACTGCTTTCACACTACTACTACTACTGTTGCTGCTACTAGTAATATCAGTTACTGCAGTGCTCTGCCA
Source organism: Heterococcus sp. DN1 (assembly GCA_000498555.1). Lineage (NCBI taxonomy): Eukaryota > Xanthophyceae > Tribonematales > Heteropediaceae > Heterococcus > Heterococcus sp. DN1. Next base: position 3,119 of record AXNI01003794.1, on the reverse strand, counting down.
CTTTGCATAGCCGATTCTGTACCCCTGCTGTAGTAGGTATTCAAGTGACACGCCTCCTGGTGCAACGGTCAATTCTAACAGCAGATTCACAAGTTTATACACATCAGTTTTGCCCCAGGCCAGCTCTAGTGCTGTCAGCAGAAAGCCTACCACTAGCGCTAAGTTCTTGTCATGGTGCTGTGCACTTGTTGGCGTTGCTGTTGTAGCTGCTGCTGCTATTGCTGTTGCTGCTGGTAATGTGCTTGTCAGAGTAGCACTAGTTGCACCCAGCTGCTGCTGCTGCTGCTGCTGCTGCAGCAGAGACACTGTGTGCTGAGCTCGTTCTGAGCACACTATGGTCAATAGCGGTGCTGCAAGTGCTACTGCTGTACTGACTGCTGTCTCTGCATGCTGTGCGCTGTGCACTGTTGCTGCTGCACTGCTGCTCACATCCTGCAGTGACACAAGCAGTTGCAACCATTGAACAGCAGTCAGTTTAATGCAGTCTAACAGTTCAAGCATCTGCTTCGCGAGCAGCGTAAAGAGTGCAAACACACTTCATGCAGTACTATTGCCATGCGAGCATTGCAGCGGTGCTGTCAGCGTGTACAGCAGATGCTTCTTGGTGCAGGATCGATGCGCGCACACGCACTGCATGTACCGCTGCTGTAATGCAGTACAGAAGCTAGTTCAAAAGCAAGATGAATAGATCAAACACTTGAAGTATGTAGCACTTGCCTCATCTTCAGAGTCGCTGTCATCTGCAGCAGCAGGAGACACATAGGTAGACACTAGCAGCTGCAGCTTGCCCAGCACATCTTTAAGTGATGATGCCATAGTGTTGGCCCTGCGCTCAGCTGGTAGCCGCAGTAGACCACCGCTAACTGCTGACACTATAGCCTGCAGTGTGAGAGCATCACTGTAGGAGGGAAGGTGCTCTAGAGCCATCACCTGGATCTCACGCGGACTCACTGCTGCTGCTATGCGCTCTGTTGTTCAGCAGCGTGGGCAAGACTGCTTGATCAGCACAAGGGTGCAAGCACAGTACATGCATTGAGCTTGACACAAGTGGTCAGTGGCAATTACCTAATAGAGAGCTGACCAGCGGCTGATCAGCGCCAGCAGACAACAAGCATTCCAGCAAAAGGCCGAAACTGCTCCACGCGATGCTGTCCAGTAGCTGTGTAGACCTGCAAAACATGTGCAATCAATGTAAAGCGTCAAATTACAAGTCTGTTGAAACTCGTGTTGCTGACAAGTTAGCATGGAACTGACCTGTCAGTTGCTTCAGCAGTAGCAGCATGAAGGCTTCGCACTGCTCCGAGCTTGACACTACTGTCTGTATCCTGCAGAGCTCCGTCAGTTGCATGACCTACTTCCTCAAATTGGCCAGTTCGCAGTGCATCTCTGAGCATCAGAGAAAGATCGTCGGCCATTCTTCTTGGTTTATACTAGCTGGTACTACAGCGAGCTTGCAAGGCGCCTCCACACTCCGCGCGTTGGGATCGCAGGATTCTTCAACCAGTTGAACATCATTTTTGGCACACATTGCCACGCCATGGTGATCCACAAGCAAGCTCATGTGCTTGTACTAGCAGCACTACTATGTGCGTGCTGCCATACGGTAGCATTTGCGCCTCTAGCAGCATCTGGCAGAGTTCAGAGCAATGTTCGACCTCAGGCTGCATGCGTGCCGAGAGCTGCAAGCGAGGGCGCGGAGCATATTGGCCCAGGCAACAGGTGCGTATGAAGGATCCATGCGCAATCTAATCCATACTTATGATTTCATGATGTCGAAATATCTGATTTCGCTGTGCGACTTGTGAGGCTCACACATGTTTCATGCACTGCTGCGAGCAGGTTCCCAATTGATGCACCGAGCACGAGTGCTGCGGAAGACTACATCGCTTCTCTGAAGGGTGCAGCTCCGGTAAGCGACGCAGAACCAACACCTGTCATATGTTGAACTGATCGCGATTTGCTTGTTAACGCAGCCTGTGCCCGTGATCATGCTATATACTTGTTTTCTGCAAGCTGCAAAGTCTAAGCAATTGCATGATTTGTATGCAAGCAGCACTACTCTACTCTCATACAATTGCAAGCCCAAGCACTGATCAATGCATCTCTTTTTGAACATGAGAGTGCGCTCCGCTATACACTGTGGCAACATGGATTCAGAATGTCGCACGCCTTCTGAGCAAGTGCAGCTTACTCTCTCCTTTCACACCGCTGCACTGCAATGGATCAGGCTGCGCAGCGCCCTGCAGAGCCTGCGCCAGTGTCCAGAGAAGAGCGAGAGAGGGCTAAGCAGGCTGCTCTAGAGCGGCAAGCAGCACTGATGAGCAGCTCTAGCAGCAGCAGTAGCATTGACCAGCTAGCTGCCACAGCAGGGCAGAACGAGCAGGGCGGCAGCAAGCTAGCACAGCTGCTGGCTCGAGCCAAGGGCGGCGGCGCGTCACCTCCAGTTCCTGAGGAACGTGCTCCTCCTGCATCGCAGTCCCAACGGTTTGCACAGATGCGGCAGCAGCAGCAAGGACAGCAGCAGCAGCAAGGACAGCAGCAGCCGCCGCAGCAGCAGCAGTATGAGCAGCCGCCACAGCAGCAGCAGCCACAGCAGCAGCAGCCGCAGTACGAGCAGCCAGTCGCTGAAGTGACACGCAGTGCCAGCTGGCCTGACTACGATGATGATGAAGATGACAACGGCCCACCTATTGTCAGGTATAGTGTTATATACAATGATACTAATTACAAATGTGAAGATGTGCAGTGCATAGCATGCAGGATATTAAATAGCACACTCACGTATCAATCAGACGTTTGATGAGGGAAGTCTTGATGCTGCACTGCATGTTCGCCCTAGCTGCAGACAGCTGAGCAGTGAACAGCTTGTAAAGTATTATGCGTTTATGCCACTTGAGCTCGTTGTCGCCATGCCAGTCGACACTCCTATCGTCCTGTAGCACTACATGCAACTTACACCTGCACAATCTGTGACCCAATGCTTATCGTATCATGCACACTGCAGGCGTGAAGTACCATTGCCCCCTGGAGGGCTGATCAACATAGACAAAGACATGGTAGACGATCCCTTTCCACGTGGCGGTAACCCCCAGGCAGGTGTAGGCATTGGTGAGACCAAC
>AXNI01003707.1:0-14387 GCA_000498555.1 Heterococcus sp. DN1 | reverse complement strand
GGCTTGGAATGAGCGTGCTGAGGCAGCGACGAGGCACAGGGCCAGCAGTACAAATCTTGTTGCGATCATTGTTGTTTTTGTTGTTTGTTTTGCGTGTTTGTGATGAAAGCTCAAATTCGTTCTGACCACAAGGTTCCACGTGGTCCTCACAGAGACCCCTTAAAATGACCGTTGGCAACTAATCGCTAACACATAACTGTGCTTTGGCAGCAATGAGTGAAGATGCACACAAGCAACTGTGTCCTGAGGGCCAGCTGGCTGTTGACATGATCAATATCCAGAGCTTGTCAGGGTGTGTCACCAAAATCCTACAGCGCGTTCTGAACACACGTCAAGCTGCAGTATGACAACGAGGACAGCAGTCTGCTGTTATATGCACTTACCTTGCTTATGCTTGCTTTTCTTCTTTGCGTGTTTGAGATACGAGCAGCCTATGGCAGCCTTCTTGGAAAAGTGGCTCACAGAGCGAGGCTGGACAGTACAGCGGCAAGCAGTAGCGCCACAAGCTTCAGGAGGCGAAGCAGCACGTGACAACGTATACGGTACACGCCCACACTGATTCGTATGCATCGAGCACTACACAGGCACTCCCAATCTTGGAGCTAATTGTTCAAGTTGATGTTGCACTGTTACATTGCCTTGCCAACACAGCGCATCGGCAATGTACAAGGCCAGGAGGTCCTAGAGTGCTGTTCAATAGTCACATAGACACTGTGCCTCCTTTCTTTGGAGCGAGGGTAGAGTTTAGCAGCGAGCACGCTACCAACGGTAATGGCAGCTCTGATGCTACTATCTGGGGTAGAGGTGCTTGTGATACTAAAGGTATCCTTGCTGCACAGCTAACAGCACTGCAAGAGCTCGTAGCAGAAGGTGCTGGCAGTGATGATGTAGGCCTGCTGTATGTAGTGTCAGAGGAGACTGATCACAGTGGCATGCTGAAGAGCAATGAGCTAGGACTTGACCCTGAATACCTAGTAGTAGGCGAGCCTACAGGTAAGGCGATACCAGTTCGCGCTGATATCGTCATGATTCACTTGTAGCTCATTCTGATTGTGATAGCAACACTATGCGGTGCAGTAGGATAAAGATATAGCTGCTAAGCACGTCCAGTAGTATAGATTGTACTGTCCTTGTTAATTAACAGCTCATTACGGTTATAATAGCTGTAGTACACAGTGTAGCAGGGCGCAGAAATCACTGCTAAGCATGGCCATCACAGCGCTGTACATATCACAGCAGTCCTTCACTGGTCCTTCAGCGCGTCGTTCTTTTTAGTTATCATCAGTAACCTCATGTGTACTGCACTGCTGTGTTGTATGTGTAGGTAACAAAATGATGAGGTTGCAGAAGGGTATGCTGAAGTTAAAGTTAATATCAAAAGGTGTGGCATGTCACTCAGGCTATCCAGACTATGGTACATCAGCTATACATTCACTTGTAACAGTGCTAAACACACTGCAAACCACGCAATGGCCGAGCAGTGAGGTATGCCTACAGTTTCTGACTTTATCACTCCTATTTTTTACATTACATTGCACACTCAAGCGTGTTGCGTTTTGTTTGGACTGTATGTAGCGGCTGCACCATGAAGTGACCGTGACCGTTCAGTGATAATCATGATAGCTAGCTTAATGCAATAATGCTATGGCTTATTGACACTGTCGTGCTACTGTACTGTACTGTACTGTACACAGGAACTAGGATCCACAACACTAAATGTTGGTATAGTGCAGGGTGGTCATGCAGCTAATGCGCTAGCAGAAGATGCTTATGCAGTACTAATGTTTAGACTAACTACTGCACCTGATGATGTGCTAGCAGCTATACACAGTGTGCTGCAAGGGACAGGCATCACTACTGAGGTATACTATAACACAAGCTGTAACTGGCAAAGCTTACAGTTCTGCTGTGAACGCATCCGCCACAGAGTCATGCTTGTCACCCACATACGCTTTAGCATGCACTGCTGGTGCTGTTGCATTGCCGAGTACTTATCGTCTGACTACGCTGATCATGATGTCATCTTTGCGTTGTGATGTTACATGTGAACAGATTATTACTCAAAACAGCCCAGTGCAGTTAGCAGTACTGCCTGGATTTGATACTGACATTGCAGCTTATAACACTGATATAGCGTACTTCAACTTTTCAGGTAAGACTGTACACATAACGTACGAGTTTCGCGTACAGCACTGATTAGTTTTGACTGTTCAGAATGCACAGATATGTCATTCGTTCAGAAACATGTGACGCAAGAGCTCTATGTGTGCTGCACTATAGCTTACATGACCACGCCACCCGCTTCACTGCACTGTTATTATGAGCAGGCAAAGCGTTGTTGTACGGGCCAGGCTCCATCATGGACGCGCATAGCCGCACTGAGCATATCAAAACAGTTGACATTACTAGTGCTATAGCAGCCTACAAGCAGATAGCACGGCTTGCTCTGAATGCTTGACAGTGTTGACTACGGCACTGTGAGGCAGTCATTGTGTTGAGAGCTGCGTTTCTCATGCTGAGCAGTGTGAGGACAGTCATCACAATGGACAGCTTTTCAATACGCAATGAAGCTGCATGCAACACAACTACACTTACGACACACATTGCACTGCTTGAACGAGCCACGTCACCACCAAGTTCAAGTAGTTGCCCTTTTTGTTTTGCGTTTGCTTCCACAGCACCTTGCCTGTGTCCTAGTGCCTTAGTACCACCATGCGGACGACAGCAGCAGTTTTGACAGGCGTGGCTGCTCTCTCCTGCACAGCACATGGGTTTGTTTCAGCGCCGCTGCCTACGAGCGCAGTCCTACACGCGCATACTTCATTGCAGCCTCAGCGCAGCTCAGCTGTGCACTGCAGCAGAGTTCGCAGGCATGCTGTTGGCATGATGAGCGAAGTCATTGATGCAGCCATCGATGTGCCTGCGAACTTGGCTTCAGAGTGTGGTATCGACTACGTCCCTTTAGCGACTATGCTCGCAACAGGTAAAGCACGCTCTATTTGCTTAGAACGACAAGCTCTGATAGTCCTGTTTTTGTGCTGTGGAGAACTGGCCCCTTGTCCGGCTTTTCTCTGGCAGCCTCTCCCAATTCGAAAAGGTCTAATCGTCAAAGCTTGTACGTGTGCATGTTGTTGTTGATAGGCGACTTGAAAGGCGCTGATCAGTTCACTCGTGATGCATTGATTCGTGCTGCTGGAGAGGGCTCTCGTAAGCGTGGATTCGTTTACTGGACTGATGTCAAGAAGGTAAGAGCTACTGCTGCAAGGCTATAATGTTAGGAATAAGGATGCTGTTGTTGTTTGAAGGTCGAGTCATTGCTGGTTCGTGCAACACTAGTTGCTGAAGACTGCGATCACAAGCTGTCATTGCTAGTGAAGCACTTGTTAGCAATGCTATTGCTGCGAAGTTATGCAAACGAGCGCACAAGCTAAGCAACGCATTCATTTGCGATTGCTGTGCCAAACTCCTTAGCTGAGTCACCTTCAGTGCTGCAGGACAATTGATTGACAGTACACCACGAAAGCTTGTGCCTTCAAGGAAGCTGACATTTTGCGCTTGCAACGCTATCTACTGTGCACGCAAAACACACTTGAATGTGATTGTAACAGATACCTAATACTGATATGGCAACAATAGAAAAGTTGTGGTTGAAGTACAGTGGTGGCAAATTTGGTTACAGTGTGCAGGCAGAAATATGGAGGCGTAAGAAGTGCGACTTTGAGAACTTCTGTCGTACTATTGGCTGGAACACTAAGAACGAAGAGGTGAGGGGCACGTTATCAGTACATAGTATGCATGCTTGCAACATCATGTAGTAGTACAACATCATGTACTACATGTAGTGTTCAGAATTTGTATGAATGCTTCATTTGCATTGGATAGCACCTATCATATGTTCGAGCGCTACTAGGCATTTTTAGTATGATACTCCTCAGCCGAAGTGTAGCACCAGTAACTGTGCGCTACAAATGCAAGTGCAGAATAAGCTGTGCATGCAATATATAGTACTAACTAATGGTGTTTCGATTGTCAAAGCAGGTTGAGCGCAAGTTGAGATGGTTTGGCGCGAATGAGTTTATCTATGATGTGGAGCGTGCTCCTAAGGGACACCTACCACTAACTAGTGCATTGAGGCAAGTACCAACTAGCTATGCACCTTGTAGTATGCCTTATCATGCGCACTATCACATAGCACTGTTTACATCACGAGGCCTACTGCTGTGCTTCGTTTATGGCACGGTATTGCAGTGCAGTAACGCACCGTATTACGCTTTTGGCACTAGCCGTGACGGCATACGTACTGCGCACACATTATGTCCACACTACTGTTATGCTTCACTCAATTGAAGCCTGACACCGGCGTACTCTTTTGACTGCATGTCTTCAATGGTGTATATACACAGGGGTACGCAGTTGTTGAAAGAGCTGCTGAATCATCCTGTTTGGGAAACTGAATGGAACAAAGAGGATGCATAGATCTAGCATAACATAGCTATACTAAGCAGCTAATACAGCACACACACATTGCATAGTAGTCAGTGTGCTATGCATGATACAGTGCTTTGCAGTGTCAAACAGCAATCACGGCAGCACTGACACGATCACACACACGAAGGATGCATGCAAGCAAGCACATTGTTTGACATCTTGTTGTTTACAGTATAGAGACCGTGCCGTGCCGCAGCTAGACCAATGAGCTATCATGATCTTGAACTCGTGTGGGCTGAATCGGCCAGAATTTTGATGACAATACTACAATCACTTTTGCAGCACGTTATTGAGCGACTTATACGTCTTTGCAGCTATGTTGCGTCGCTGCTTTTGCAGCTTTCACGAGAAGACAAGCAAGGCAGCAGTCGACATGACACCACTAATGCGCTGTGCGTGAACGTTGTGTGTATGCATACATTCTGACACTCATAGGAGTTTGTGTTGTGATCACTATGCTACTCAGACAGACATGATAGCCTAGTGCCTCAAAACGGCTGTGTGCAAAATGGCTGTGTTTGATGTACACGTGTCAGCCATACTGCACTACTAGCATGCGTTTAGCTTGCACTGGTTGCGACCTGGTAGTAACACATCACTGTATCAGCACATTGCTATCTGCGAGCGGTAACTAGCAATCACTACTGCTGTACCTCCGTCACAACTGTAGTACCATATCACAGCTGTGTGTGTGCTATAGTGTTGCATCTTAACTGATACTGCGTTCGCTGTAGCAGTGCGCTTCTACTCATTACCAGTGGGCACAGCCTTTCCTTCATTATTCTTTTTACGTTTGTTATTCTTCTTCTTCTTTGATGATGATGAGCCACCAGTGTCATTGCCATTGCCTTGTGGTACCTTGGCAGCTGGTGTTGCAGCTTTAGCAGCGTTAGCCTTAGGCTGTGATGGTGTTGCTGCTGCTGCTGGCTTTGGTGTGGCAGCCTGCATCAAAACATACAACATGACGCAATGTGTTTAGTGCTTGTTCTTATACGCCAGTAGCATAAGGTGCCAATTACCACTACCTCAAGATACTAGCTGTCAACAATTACGTCAGTTCCTCAGCAGCACGAGTTCTTGCGACAGCTACCAACGCTCTTAAGACAAAGCTTACTGATGTACCAACAACTTGTACACTGCATAAGGTACTGCTGATGTGAGTACTGCGGCATACTGTATCATACTGCTATATGCTGCTGTAACAGTGCAGTGCTTACCTTCACTTGTGCAACAGCCTTAGCAGACTCAGCTTGCTTCTTTGAGGCAGCAGCTGCAGCATGCTGTGGTGCTTGCTGCTGCTGTGGCTGCTTCTTCTGCTTCTGCTGCTGCTGTGATGCTGCTGCAGCTCCCTTCTGCTGCTTGCTGTTAGTGTTAGCTTGCTGTACATTAACTAATGCTGGTGCTTCCTCTTCATCGTCATCATCACTATCACTATCACTGTCATCTCCACTAACATCTTCTTGACTTGCTCTGATCATCTGTGCTTTGAGGTCCTGATGCAACAGAGCATACCAAAAACAGATACACAGTAACACACACGAGTGAAAGCGTCAGCAACGCAATATCACTGTTCTGTTGTTGAAAGGAAATAGGTGGGTCAATGACAACCTTGCAGTGATCCAACAACTTCGGAGCGTAGCAACATAAGGCTATCGGTATACAACAAATTACGATGTTTTTGGGTTGTAATCAGATGCGTGGCACCACCACAGTACGAAAACTTAAGCAAGTAGCTTTGGATCGATGTTTTTGAAGATGTTTTTTCATGAGTTTTGGCGCGTCACCTGCATGCCTTCCTCACTCTCATCATCTGAATCACCACCGTACATCATGTCATCCTCACTGTCGCCAGTCATTGGCACTTGAGACACATTGCCACTGATGTAGACTTTAGCTCCTTTGACACCGCCTTTCAGGGAGAAAGCCATTGGCACGCCGCAGAGTGTCATGGCTAGGCGAGCGTTCTCGCATGTCTGCAGTTGTAACAAAAGAGTACACAAGCGCAGTGCTTAGCATGTTTGTTGCAAGATCAAGTGACAAGCTTTGCAGCCAAGCTACAGTAACACAACAAGAACGTAACGCGCTGCAGAGCTATCGTGGCTTCAGTGGTTAAGCACCAAGTTGCGAGGCTGTAGCTCAGTAGGTACACACACCTTTGGCCTCAAGACGCATAGAGGGATGACAGTGTCCTCTCCGTCAGCGTCCACTGTGTGCAGCATCACCACTACAGAGTCATTGGAGCCTGGCTGTATGGTAGGGTCCACAATCAGCACAGCCTGTTGGGATGAAAACACAGGCGCACAGGACAACAAGTGCATCAGACCACATATACCTCATCTCACGAATGTGCGGATGCGTCGAGTTACCTGGCCAAGAGACAGCACGATATCCTCCTCAAACGGGTAGGTCTGCTGCTTTGAAGACAGTTCACAACCTGTGTATCGATACATTCAAACACACAGACAGGCGACGATCCACATGTTTTAAGGCTCTGATTGATGTGCACGGCTTGCTAGAGCACATTACAGGTGTGATACACTTACTCCATGCAACTGCTGTCATCTTGCTGCTAGTTTGATGGCTCTGAAAGAGGTTGTGCGGTCGCAAATCTGAGGCACCCCTGTTCGGCGTTCACCTTTTTTGATCACTCTGCATCATGAAGACATCGAGGACGCTGTTAGTGGCCCTAGTGGCTATATGCTTGATCGACACTACACTGAGTGCATCGTCTCGCTCTGGGCACAGCTCCAGCTCTCGTGCAAAGAAAGCAGCACCTGCACGCAGTTCTGATCGAGGTGATGCAATCAGCTTACACGTTGTCTTGATGGCTGTTCCACTGTGCAAGCCTTTGCTGCCATTGCAGCTTGCAGCTCTGAGCAAGCATCATCTTTGCAGCTTTGGCTTCACAAACAAGCTTCGTTGAGTCTTGAAGCTCCGCGTGTCACTCGCATTGGCTGCTGCTGATGCTGATGCGCACGTTAGCAACAGCATCTGCAGTTATCGCTGAGTGCATGCTGGCAAGCAGCTACAATCGACCTTGCTCTTGTCTCTGTTTTGATGTACATAGAATATGCTCTGCATTTCAGTGCTCATGCCACATTTTGTAGAAGTACTTGCGTTCATAAGCACCAACATCACCAGATTGCTTGCACTTGTGCATTTGATCCATATGCATGTTATATCAACACAGAGCGGCCTGCAAGCAGCTCAAGGAGGACCACCAGCAGCAGCAGCAGTGTGAGACCATCATCAAAGTCAAGTAGCAGTGCAGCACACACTTCATCACGTGCACGCGCACGGCCATCACACAGAGATGATGTGTATAACAGTGATGAGTATGATGATGAGTATGAGAGCGAGGAAGAGGATGTGAGGCCTAGCAGAGGCAGCAGCAGTAGGCGAGGCTATGGTAAAGGCGCAGTTGTTGTTGTCAGTGCTAGAGGGCGTGGCAGCCGTGGACCACCTGCAAAGCCAAGGTCTGCATGCAATCATGCTATCAGCTGATTGCAGATTGCGCACACGCACTCTAGGACAAGCATTATCTGATTACGAATGTTTTACTGTGATGTAGATGTTGTTGGTGTAGTGCCAACACCTGCGGCGCATAGAACTTTTGAATGCGGTGCTAACCAGCCAGTACGAGTTGCAGTACTTGCGCAGTGCAGCAGTCAAACTACTGCAGCTCTCATGTCGATCACAAGCAGCAGTGTGCACTGCATTCGCTTACACAGCAAGACACAAGTGCTAAGGCGACAATTATGTACGCATTGTGCTCTGTGATTGCCTGTGCTACTGCAGCATGTTCAAAGGGATAGCTTCATCAATGTTTTCAAAGGCAGCAGCAGTGCAAGAAGAGCTTAAAGGGAAAGCAGCAGTGTTAGGCAAGATTGCTAAAGGGAAAACCTCTAGTAACTTTGAGAGATTTGTCTTGACAGCAACATGGCCTGATGACAACACTGTTGACCTAGCGTTCACACAAGTACGTTGTAGTTTCTGACAAGTGTTTACTGTGCAAGCTTCAATGCACTGCTGCCTCACTGTGTAGTAGTACTTAGCCCGCATGTATATCAGTGGGTGTGCTTGTGTTGTGCTCATGATCGTACACAAGAGCGCCTGTAGTACATGCAAGTGTGTGAGATCACACTGCCAGCAATGCGTGTGCGTGCTGTCGATTGTCTCACTTGTCTTACACTCATGTCTGTCTGTTTTGATGGTGATATACGATGATGATAACAACAGGATGCTATACACTACTTGGACAAATCAGATGACTACCCTGATGAAATGGCGCCAAACAATGCATTTAGACGTACACTGCGCAAGCTGTGGGCACGCATGACTGAGAAGGACTACAGGTATACATACAATACAAACCAGATTATAGCATAGTATCATCATTGATTCACAGAGCATGTGTATAACACTCCAGTAGTGCTAAGTGCTTTGTATGTAGACTTTGTAGCCTCATACACGTTTATGTACACAAATTGTTGTCAGCTGAGTAGTGTTGAAGGCTGTGTCAGATGTACATGCACAACTTCCTGTGTCAGCTAATTGTGCACAGTGATTTATAGCAACAGTAAGCAGTCGCTGATGTTGCCACTTGTTGTGTATCATATTGTGCATTACTGTTGTCACTGTTGCTAGGACTGTGATCAAGTCATTGATGCTAGTACATCATATGGCAATTGATCTAGGAGAACCATCAGCAACACTTATCAAAAAGCACATACTGAACATGAGAAGAGAGGTAAGCACTGTGATCTTTTGCAATTTATATATATACTGTTTTCGTGCAGATGCGTATGAGATGTGTACGTATAGCAAGCTCGTGTTAGATACCCTACCTGTGATCTTAATGCTTGCTTGTCTGTGGTGCTGTTGCACATTGCGCATGCATACGAACAGGAGAACATCAAGAACAAGAAAGAGGTGAGCAGTACATTAGCTATACTTCTATACTATCTAGTAGTAACATCACAATCACCGTACCTGTTGCTATGCAGCATGAGTTCACAAAAGTGCACCACTGCTTATTCAAGATGTTACACTGTGTTGGTGTGCTGACAACTTTGTGTGCATAATTGGTTTTGCTTCTCGTTATGCTTATCGTTCTGTGATTTTCTTTACAGCTATACTTCCAGTTGAGCAGTATAGCTGATGTTAATGCAGCTGGCACACCATTCATCCCTATCATTAAGGTAACTTGCCAATACACTATACATAACACCAATACTTTGTATAAGACATGATCATGTCATCAGCACCGACTTGCCTCTCAACTTGCTCGCTGTGTTTCTCCGCTGCATCATTGCTTAGGAGTCGAAATCTAGCGTACTTGGCAGCTGCGTTGTTTCGTTAACACCGCTCTCACTGCTATGTTTTTGTACTATATGCTGTTTTCAAATGTACTACTATATTGTTCATATGCAGGCATACTCATCGTTTGCATTCAAGCGTGTGACAGCTTTTGAAGGTGGTATGCATGGTGTAACACAATTTATTAAGAGCAAAAAGACTAGTGAAAAGGATGCTATTGCTACACTCACTACTATTGCTAGTCTGATTGCAAGTGGCCTCAAAGTAAAGGTGCGCACACACAAACCGCTCAATGCTGCTGTTCGATTTGACGTGCTAAGTGACACCATCGCATGCACAGAGGCTTGCACCATTGCAATAGTTGTACGAAAGATGCTTGCAAGTGTCACACTACCACTGCAATAGCATACATAGCTTGTTGTTGCCGTAAGGATGCGTCATCGAAAGCAGTGCATTACGGCAAGCATGACATCTAACACTGATCAATGCTTATCACAACTACTGTATACTGATTTATATATGTTGATTGCTGGCTGATATTGCATCACAGATTGATGGGAAGGAGCAGGCCAATGCTATAACAAAGTCTGTTGTCAGTCTAACACTAACTGATATCATGCAGTTGTGGGAGCTGTATACTGTTGGCCTTGAGAAGCTCATGTCACACAGCTATAGTGCCAGCAAGTCATCATCAAGCAGTGCAAAAGATGCTAAGAAGACACTCATCGAAAGGTATTCACAACTACTTATGCCATCATTGTTGCTACTGTTACTAGCACTAGTTTTTGCACAGCATTTACGGCAGATTAGCTGATTACAGCGTATTCTATGATGTTCAATTTGCTTTCTAACGTTGCGATGCACAGATATGGTTCACTACGTGAAGCTGTAGGCGAACAGCTGCAGACATATCGTAAGATTGTCAAGGATCAGTCCAAGTTTGATGACAACCAGGTTAGCCCTACAATTGATATGATAAGCAGCGTATCAGCTCGAATGTATGATTGCAACAATACTATGGCGTTGTGTTAGCGTTCATACAGTCGTGCTTGTGCCTGATGCATTACCACTTTGTAATGACCGTGTCCTGACCTTGTTTGTACTGCTACTATTGCTATATCACAACACTCTACTGCTAATGGTTATAGATTGATGATAGTACACTAGAGGAATACACTGCATCAATTGACAAGCCAGAGTCATCAAAAGCAGCATCAACAGCAGCAGTAAGCAAGGATACTGTAGCACCAGCAGACACTAGCAGTAGCGCAACTGGTGACAGTAGCACTAAGAGTAAGTCAAGAAGCAGTACAACAGCTGCAGCTACAGCATCACACAGTGTTACAAGCTCAAAGAGCAAAGCTGCTCCAGTAGTGGTGAAAGTAGTAGTTGAGCCAGATGAATACGATGAGACAGATGGTGAATATGACAGCGATGACAGCGGTAGTGCAGAGGAGTACAGCGATGAAGGTAGTGATGCTGAATACAGTGATGATGAAGAGTACTCTGAAGACTAGTTAAACACTAAAAAGACAGCTATGCTAATGCAGTAAGACAGCCAGTGTGAACTGTGTCACATGGTACTCAGCAGTGGTAGCGTGCTTGCACACACACACAGACACTGAGTAATACTGAGAGTTACTGGTGGTCAGTGCTGCTATAGCTGGTGCTGTTGCGATACGCGAGTTACCAGCGGTAAAAGCAGCGACAAGGCTTTGTGTATGTGTGGCGGTGTGTATGAGAAAGGTAGCAGCAGCAGCAACAAACACACAAACAAGCTTGCAACAGGCGCCGATTTTTGCCGTAGCTATACAATATACACGCTAGAGCACATGTTGCACAATCTTTTCATCGCATGATGTTGACAGTACATATTGTCGTTGCTGTGCAACTCACCAACTTTCGGATGCTGCACTATGTTTGCATTCACTTGTCAAAGAGCCATGCAGTGCTACAACACAGCGAACAGAAAGAGACACGCCAAAATTGTACACTCCAGTGCTTGTCCGATGTGTGCGACTGTGTATCTCACAGCTACAAATACTCTTTGAAATTGAGCAACCACGCATTTGCTAGGTATACGCATCATGATTATGCCACGTTTAATGCTAACTGTCTACTACTTTGAGTCGTTTAGCCACAACCAGAGCTGCTGGCTTCATATGTTGGTAATCCTTTTGTGCCTGGCTCCTTGCCTTTGCGGTAGTGCCTGTTTTTGTATTGTAAACACAAAGAAAGACATAGTGTGATTCATAGCTTGAGCAATCAGCATACAACTTGTTGCTGCCACTGTAGCAAGCAAGCTTTATCATACTGATCACTCGCTTTGCATATGATATTTTCAACAGCTGCACATGTGCATGCATGCGATAGCTTTGAAGTCGCGATTGCCGCAGCATATATGATACACTACATACGAGCACGTGCTTTAGTATAAAACAAGCTTGTGATTGTTTGTAGATTGCTGTTGTTTTTGATTATACCTAGCATCAATAATTGTGTATAAGGTGTTAGTTTCGTATAAAGTATTATTGTTAGTGTATGTATATACCTAGCATCAATAGGGTCAAAGCCTTCTTCTTCTGCACCATATATAGCCCAACTTGGTGTTTCAGCCATATAGTCAACTGCACTGAATGATGGTCCACCTGCTGCTTCACGTGCTATCAGCTCATGAAACCTACAGCATCAATGATGTAGAGCAATGTAGCAATGTATGCAGTAGTGAGGACAGCATTAGTGTATTATGCAACAGATATGCTCTGGATGATGTGCACGCTGTGGTTCTCAGATACACTATGAATCACACTGCATAGTGACATGCTTAGTTGTTGCTTACTGCGAATGTTGTGTACATATATACCTCCCGTCTCGCAAGCAATCACGCTGCAATCAAACAGGTGTTTTAACGTTATGACAATAGTGTACAAACTTACAGTGGGTAGTTGATCCATGTGTACCACTTGTCATTCTTGAAGAATTTTGACTTGTCAGCTAGCAGTATGCAGCATGAGTGCTTATGTTCACATGCTATACCATACTGACCATTAGTAGCAACTGCTAGCTCTTCAGCAAACATTCTCACTTCTTCGTGCCATGGTGAGTTCTTGATACTTAGATTAGACCCCTCTGACTCACCGCAGTATGTCACTGCTTTGATCTCTGTGTTATTGTTATGAGCGTTTCAGAAACATTTGAACAGCACAAACAGAATGAGAATATGGCACGGACACATGCTTTTACGCACTTCAACACTGCACATCATTTGATGCTGCTTAATGGACAAATACGGTGTACAAGAGAGGTGGCTACTGAGAAGCGAACGCGCAGCATACACTACTACTAGCAATGCCAGTATAAGCGCTATCACCACATAGTAAATATCATAACATATGAGCGTTCAATAATTCATGATGAATACCTATAAGTGAAGGGTTGCCCATTTTGATAAGCTCAGCATAGCCCTGTACATCACTCATATTGTATCCCTTGACAAGTGTTAGTCTATACACAGTTCTTTGACCTTTGTGCTTAAGAGCACGCAGAGACCCTAGGAAACGGGTCCAGAAATCACTAAATAATGGCCTATCAACAGCCTAATAAAACAAAAAAGATTCACACGACCGAAAGTAGAATGTAAAGCACGACACAGGCGATCAGTACAGCCAATGCGTTATTGAGTGATTACAGTGCTGTACATTGACACAGCGGATGAACAAACGCAAGTGCATCATTCGTGTCATCACTCCAGTGGTAATACAGATTACACTGAGTCGTGTGCTCACATTCAACCAGTACTAGTTAGTTTCGAGAACATCTATGTAAGTATAGCATAGTGTACCTTCAGTTCTTCCTTAGTGCTGGCGTCAACACTAACATACAGCTGTGTGATAGGCACCATGTTTGCAATGAACTCTGGAAACTGTGCATTCGTTACAAGAAATGTTGATATCTTTCGTCTGTGTAGCTCTGTGACAAGCTCATTGATGTGTGGGTACATGATAGGTTCACCAACAAGCGATAGTGCGCAGTGTGCTACAGTAAATGCTTCTAGCCATCTGTCTTCATGTACACCAGGGACACCTACAAAAACAGCGTGTATATAAAGTACATGTGCGTATATGTGTAGTGATCAGATCAATGCATAGTATGTAATGGGATAGTTCTCGCAGTTGACGCAGTGATGCATGATAATAAGAGCAGCATTACAACATATGTATGATTGAGCAAACTGCAAGCTTCTGACAAAGTGACTTCAGCGTGTAAAAGCATTGCATTGTAGAGTAGATAGCTACCATACGCCATTGCAAACACTGTCTGACACGCTTGACATATAACACTTGTAAGCTACTGCAAGCACTGTCTGTGCATAGGTGTACTATGTGCATGTATCATTACTTAGAACATACCTTTCATTTCATTGATCATAGCTTGATGCCTCTTCACAGCTTCATCAACAATCATTAATGGATCATCTGTTACCCATCGCCACTCTTTACCAACAGGATTCTTATGATGCCTCCAGCAGAATGTACATTTATTTGCACTGTTGTGATACATAGTTCACATATGTTATACAT
>AXNI01003672.1:0-10197 GCA_000498555.1 Heterococcus sp. DN1 | reverse complement strand
AAACAGCAGCAAATTTGCAGCATCAGCTTAGAGCGCAAGAAGCACTGTAAACTTGCGACTTGTGGATCTAAAACCACACTCTACCAATGTGATAGTGCTGTAGTTGCAACGCCAGTGGCTGCCAGATGGGCGCACAGTTGTGGGCTAGCGGTCTGTAGTAACACAAAGTTGCAAGTGATTGCCGGCTTCTATGCTGATGTGCAGACGGCACATCTTCACGAACTGGGCATGTCACTTGACGACACTGTTGTCGATGCAGCGGCACTGTCAGGGCGATTGCACGTAGTGAAACACCTCTTATCACACCCGCAGCGTCCAGTTCCCTATGGACTGAGTCACTGCGCTGCTCGAAGTGGCTGCATCAGCTTGCTCGACTGGCTCAGGGCAACGCCACAGTACTCGTCCAATGGTAAGCTGTGCGCAGCAGCTGCAGGGGCGGGGCAGTTGAAAGCCTTACAGCACCTTCGCAGTGCAGGTTGCAACTGGAACGAGCAGTTCATAGCCTGCTATGCAGCACGCAGCGGCAGCATTGAAGTGGTAGAGTGGCTGCGGCAGCACGGCGTACAGATCAGTGCTGTAACGCTCGCATGGGCTGCAGGCGCTGGACAGATTGCCATGTGCGAGCACTTGCGCAGCACAGGCTGTGCTCGTAACGCTCATGCCTGCCGCAGTGCTGCGCGCATTGGCGAGGTCAACACTCTGCGGTGGTTGCGAGAGAGAGGGTGCCCTTGGCATGTGCGCAAAATTTGCATTGCTGCAGCTGCTACCGGCTACACTCGCATCCTTGACTTTGTTCTGGAGCAAGGCGAAGTGCTAGACGCAGAGCTGCTGACAGATGCTCTAAACTGTGCTGGCACATTTGATAAACTGCGAGCAGTGCAGTGGCTGAGACAGCACGGTAGTTGGCCTACAGTGCTTGGCTTCAGCGGGCCTCACCCAAACTGCAGTGGAGTGGCGAGTCACTAGCATGGGCGAGAGCACAGGGCTGCACATCACCAGTTGCGCCACTATGAGCATGTAGCTTGTATAATCAGGTACGGACTTGCATGTACTTTACGAAGTATTCTTGATACAGCAATCTTATAGTTGCAGCTAGCAGTAGTATCACTATCTCGCATTGAGGTAACTTATGCGTATGGTGTGTACACTAATGAGGATGCCAGCGCAGCACTACTGTAGTAGTAAATTGCCAAGCGTGAACATTTAGTGCCTTGCATGTACATCTCTCAACCTGTTGCAGAAAGCTTTGGTAGAGAGAGTACGTCGTTCTATTGTTGCTGCGCTGTGCCGCTGGCTTCTTATATGTGCCCCTTTATGGCTTTCCGACTACTGTACTATTACGGCTGATCGATGGGGTCAGCAAGACGTCTGCACGGTGAACAACACTCAATACTTATGGTGCATACAAAGCTGCTACGTGTTGCACGGGCAGCTTCTGACTGCAGTGCTGGTAGTGCACCAGTGTCTGCAGGTGCAACACTTGTGTGATGTACCATGCCACATCATCACTTTCACTTCGTGATCAGCAGCGTTCGAGAACACATAGACATATACGCATGCAGACAAATGCAGATACAATCAAAATCGCTGTCAGCCTTGTACCTTGCTTGTGCTGCAACTTGCTGAACTTGCAGTTCAGCAGTGTTCTGCTCTACTGTACTTGTTGCATTGATGTTGTATGAGCTGTTGCACTTAGATGTTGTAGTGAACATTTGTCAACCGCACATCACAGAATGCGGATGCATCTACAGTGACGTATGCCACTTCAGCAGCTCTCAAACTAGTAGTGGAGTTGAGTGTGCATGCGTGAGCATGCTGCGCATTGAGCATGACAAGTGAAGGCATACTGCAAACACGAGAAGCTGAAGTGAAAGAAGCACATCAACTCGTTTGGTTGGCAGACTTGCGTTGTAGTAGAAACAGTTTATTTGCGGCTTGACAGATACTGCAGGTACCACACATGCACGTGATTCATTTTGCCGTGTGCATCCATGCAAGCCAGCAGTGTGGTGTTAATGCTGTCACTGGTGCTGCATGCTTGCTTGCTTGTGCAACAGCGCCATATGCGGCACCTACTACTGCTGTCACCACAGCTCTTTGTCCACAGCTGTAAATGACGCGGCTGAGCTACATCTTGTTTCCTTTATACAAGTGTCCCGCTGTCACCAACCATTACATAGCCCTCTGGCAGTAGCGCATTTGTGAGCGGCGCGATACACTGTGTGAGTGTTGTAAGTCACTTTCCTTTTCTCAGTACTCATCCGGGTCCATGAGCTCTTCTTCGTCCTCTTCTTCCTGTTGTACAGAACAGAGTGTATGCAGTAAAGAGTTGGTGTGTCAGCTAGATTAACGGTGCCAGTGGTGCTCACACTTGCACTACAAGCTTGAATCACACTCAGCATAAAGCTGCTGATGTCTCAATTTGCACGTATGCTTCTATGAACATATGGTGCGCCGGCATGCAAGCAGTGCTACAAAGTGAGCGCATTACGTGTCTTTCACAGGCCACACTAGAAGCACTCACAACTAGTGAGACCTGGCTTATTGTAGAACCATGAGCAACACCGCTGGAAACAGTAGTGTCATCTTTTCGTTATAGAGAGTGAACTACAGAAAGCTGCTTCAGAATGCCTCTGCTAAGGAAACTCCATTGGCACGAAGCCACTTCTTGCAGCACAACCACTACTAGTAGTACTGCAGTAGTGCCACATATTGGTTCGAATCTAGCGAATGGCGAGGCGGTGCTGTGGTCACTACAAAGCACAAAGTAGACGCAAAAGCCGTTGCCACACAAATTGTTAACACTAGACAACGTTTTAAAGCACTAAGAAAGACGTTGAAAGCCGTTGAAAAGACGTTGATCACATACCTCCTCTTCCTCATCCTCCTGCTCATCAGCATCATCATTGTTGTTCTCATCGTCGAAGTCAGGATCGAGGCCTCGCAGTATCATGTTGATGCGGCGCAGGCCATCCTTGGCAGCAGCATTTGCAGGGTTGGCATTGCAGGCTGCGTGGAAGCACCGCAGAGCATCGTTGTACTGCAGCGCTGCAACGTAGGCGTGGCCTAGGCGGGCTGGCAGTGCATCAGCATCCTTCTCACGACTGCTTCGTTGAATAGTGTACGTTGCAGCAGTGGTAGTAGCAGCAAGATCGTCAGGTAGACAGATGTACACAGTACAGCGGTTGTAGCAGTAGAAGCAATACTATCAGTTTGAGTTCGGTCTGATGGTGTTCAGTACTGGTAGTGGTGTTAGCGGTAGTAGCAGTGCTTGTGCATACAAGCGAGCTGCGGAGGTACCAATAGTGATGATATTAGTATTTATGATGTCGATAGCACCAGCAACACAAGCATGTAACAGAGCTGGTGCTATTGAGTTTTGTACAGCTTGTGTAGAAGATCAACAGTGACAACCGCAGTATAATGCAGTGCTCCAGCTTGACACATAAGCACTGGTAATACGCCAGATGTAACACAGCTAACATGCTAGCTGTATTGCAAGTTCTGTATTGGTGCTGGTGTACTTACGTTTTGCCTTCATACGCTACTTTTAGTATGCGTATGCACTCCTGGTGCTCCCCTGCTACTGTCAAGCAGTCCGCTAATGCCATTGCTGCAGCTGTAGTTTCAGAGTGCAGTTCAAGATGCAACGCATATAAACATATGAGAATGCGTGCTATTGGGTGGCAGTATAGGCATTGATCGGCCTTACAATAAACAGTAGTGCTGGCAGCGCGCTCTTCGCGCATGAAGTCTCGCCACTGTAGATGCTGTAAGTGCTGAATCACGCTACTAAGCTGCAGTAAGGTTGTGCCTCCCGTGGTATGCTCTGACTGCACAACTAGTTGAACATACTGAGAGCAGCCAAAGCACACTATCAGGGAGCGAGGAACCTCAACTGCAGTTTCAAATACAGTTGAGCGATAACAACATCGAGTGTACACCGGCTACTCATTGTTGCGTGCACATGATTAATATTGCAGTATCAGTTTCTGATGTTACCGGTGCAGCTCTTACACAAGAAAATACACCGTCAACACTGAGCACATGCACTCTAATGACTGTTTGGTTGTAGTATCGGAACCGCATAGGTTGCAAGTCTTGGTTGCGCTCAAGCTGTGAGAACAGCAGAAGCAGGCCTTACAGCTTGAACGCCTAGTCAAAGAGAAGAGGACCTCTACTGACACAACACTATGCGCCACGCCATAGCAAGCAGCAGCACAGTATGATAGCACCGCACAGAGTAACCGCTTTTGACTCATGTGGCCGCAATCGATAGCAGTGTAGCAGTACCTAAAGCAGTGTTATGTGTACTACGGTTGTCTATGCTCCTCGTGCTTGATTATGTAAATGTGCTCGAGTTGCACATCTCTGTGTTAAGCACAAAGGCGCAGTAGGTAACCGTAGCAGGCAGAGCACAGCAGTGCTACTAAGCTGCTGCGCTGCAAACACACAAGCGTAAAATCGCATGCCCATGTGCACGCTACACTAACCTTGATGTGCTTCAACTAGCAACTGAGTACACTGTCAGTCAGACACTATATGCCACAGCAGTGAACATGTAGTAGTACAGCTGCACTCTTATCATTGAGTGTATCGGTCAGTGAGCAACAGGTACTACTGAAGCGTGACCTGCATTGACAACACTGTGACAGTGCTGCTGCTGCTTGCGTGCACTACCAGCTCTGACGAAAGCTCACAAATACTAAGCGCAATTGACTAGTAAGCTGCAGCGACAAGGAAAGTTGCGCGCGTGCATGGATGCTTGCAAGCTTGCGGACTGCTGCAGTGCTCACTGTAAGCTTCGACAAAGCAACGGTGCAGCAGATCGCAGGTCAAACAGGTTGGCGCTGCTGCTCTCACACGCTCAAGTTGCAAGCACAGCACGCGGAGTGCTTGTGGACTGGAAATGATCCAACAGCTACACGCCTGTATGCACAGTGTGATTCACTACACCACTACTGGACGGCGGTGCAGCTAACACTGTGCTGTAATGAGGTCGCAGATGCGCAGGCAAAGCGTGCACTGCCCTGTGCAAACAGCTCTAGTGGGGCTGCATGAAGCGTCAATCCTGAGCTTATACGCCGTGATGACTGTGCGCTATGGTGTCATAGTAGTAAAGGTTGCATGTCCTTGGTAGCGCTCAAGCTGTAAGACTAGCAGAAGCAGTCCTAGCAGTCTAAGCGCGTACCCAAAGAGATGAGGACCTCTGCTGACACAACACTATGCGCCACGCCGTAGCAAGCGGCAGCACAGCTGGACGTGACCACGCTGATCTACCACTGTCAGCTCGCGCGGCTGCAAACGATAGCAGTGCAGCACTACCTACAGCAATGCTGTGTGTACTGCAGTTGTCCATGCTCCATCGCGTTTGACCATGTAGATGTGCACGACCTTCGCATCAATATGTTAAGCACATGGACGCAGTAGGATATAGCGGAAAGCAGTGTAATGCTGCTAAGCTGCTGCGCTGCACACATGCAAGCGCTGGATCGCATGCCCACGTGCACGCTACACTACGTATACTTGCTTCAGCTAGCAACGAAGTACACTAGCTAACAAGCCACAGTCGTCAGTAAGGCTCGTGCTCGTACATGATGCTCGAGCGCTATATACTTGTGGCAAAGACCGTGGCAGCAGATTGCATTGTGTACGCAGGTTGCCTACTCCATCTTGTCAAGTTCCATTATGCCCGCACTGCTTGGAGAACCAATGTGCGCGCCCACTTGCACTCTTCTGTTAGCGACATATGTGTTGTACTGCTAGTAGACTATGCAAGAAAGAGTACTTGTGCCAATACAAGGCATTCATACACTGCATGTTGTCAAGTAGCTGTAGTGTCGTAGCAGTAGAGGTTGCGCGTATTTGTACACGCTCAAGCTGCAAGCACCGCAAATGCGGCTCTCGCAGTTTGAGCATGCGCTATGATGCCGCACCTCTGCAGCTAGAACGATGTGTGGCGACCTCCAAACAGTAACATATTCTGATAGTGTAACACTGATGTTGCTACGCCTAATTACAAGGCTTCAAATCAGCACTGCTGCACTGCTATGTGTACTACGGCTGCGTATGCTCCTCCGTGCTTGAACATGTAAATGTGCGCGAGTTTCACATCTATGTATTAAGCACAGAGATGCAGTAGGTAACCGTAGCAAGCAGTTCAGTGCTACTGAGCTGCGGCGCTGCACGCACGCAAGCGTTGAAACGCAGGCCGGTGTGCGCGGTACACTACCACATGATGTGCTTCAGCTAGCAACGGAGTACACTGGCAGTCAGACGCTGGATACCACTGCAGTGTGCATCGTCACTTTGATGAAGGGGCATTTTGAAACACCAGTACGCCGTGACAGCAGTTCACTAAACAATCGCTGTACCACCACTATGCGCCATTGACTGATCGACAGCAGCGCAGCACTGCAACTGCACTGTGTTCGCTAATGTTGTCTATGCCCTGTGAGCGCTTGTACAAGTAAATGAAGCCCGAAGTGCACACTCACACAACAGGCGACTTTCAACCAGCTTAACAACTATACAGCAACACGATGATGCTACTGCTGCTGAGCTGTGCTGCAACCGCGTGACGATCAAGATCTGTACGCTTGTATATATAGTGTATGCCATAGCGGTCATGCCTGCGTGTCAGCAGAGCCTCAGCCAGCACTATCTGATGCTGTAGTGAGCAACGTTCATAGCATACCCTCTACCGCTGGCATAGCATACATTGTAATTTTGCGTAGTGTATGCACGTACTCCGGGACTATACACAAGCTCAACACCAGTACTGACAGACACTCCATGACGCTAGGATGATGCAAGGTGACTCAGTACCGATTGTCACACCTACCACATCTACTCTTTCACACGGCACAAAGGGTGTAGCGATACTGCTATCACTAGCACATGCTTTATGAACATCACTCTAGTCACCAGAAATACGTTCAGTGAGCAAGTTAGCATTAACGCAAACTGGTAGTGTACGCACCTGCATTGTGTCTGTCCAGTGTGAGTGCAGTTCTGTATGCTTTAGCTGCTCTCCCTGCTTCACTAGCACCACGCTGCTGCCCTGAGTAGGCTAGCACTTTGCCCATCAGCACTAGCGGCTCTGCACGGCGAGAGTACTGGTGCATAGCCTGTTTGACATGCCAGTTGCATGAAAGACAGATACAAGAGATAAAAACGGTAATATTGCAGTGCTTAGAGCTAAGCAGCAGCGAGCGCACTTGCTCGAGTGTTTGTAAAAGCATACAGTATGTTGAGTTACATGTATACATGAGCGTAGCGCTGTTGCGAGAGAGCGCAATACACTGCAGGCGCCGCGCTAGCAGCAGTGCAAGCAGTAGTCAACAGCAGCAGCAGTAGCAGTGTTAATGGCAATAGTGCGAGTAGTAGTGGTAAACACACACCTGTTTAGCAGTAGAGACAGCTTCAACACACTTCTTAGCAGCTAAGTAAGCCTGCGTCAGCCCCATCATTGTAGCTAGATCCTGCAGTGCATCGCGTTACACGTGTAGCGAGCGTGTCAGCTCGTAGTACGGAAAGCGCTGTACACCTCAAGTTTGTGAGCAACGCAAGCAGCACTCAATATACAATGCAAAGCAAACAGCCACGGTGTCGCGGAGAGTAGAGCACCTGCAGCATGACTGCACGAAGCTGCGCTCATACATTACCATTAAACTGTTGTCGCTAGAGCTTGCTGCTGCAAGTTCAATAAATTAAGCTTAACATGTGCCGTGACTCGACGTACTGACCTTACTGATGTTAGCAGAAGCATTGAACACAGCTATCGCATCATCGTGCCTGTGAGTTCTCAGAAAAATGCGCCCCTGTATTGCAGTGATCAGACAAACATCAGATTGTTTGTTAAAGAAAACACAGCTTCGACATGCTAGTCGCGCATGCGGAGGTGTCACATGTCACGTGTACAGGCAATCAACATCAAGTGCATGAGTGTTGCTGTTATCAGCAGCACCGCGGCAGCTGTAGTGCCGTACTCAGTAGGAAAAATGGCAGTATGCGTCCTCATAGCAAGCACTACCTACAGAACTACGCATCATCATGCAAAAACTAAACAAAGCAAAACACACACAAGGAAAACCTGTGCTAACTGCCATGACTTCAGCACAGCAGTGTGCTCTAGTACACACAGCAGTCTTTTCACACCAGCAACACTCAAAGCTACTACACTCAATATAGCAATAGAGCAACACTACACATTCGTCATAGTGTTGTACATGCGCACCTTGCATGCACATGCAAACAATAGTATTGTAACGACGGTAGACACACTAACATAGTAAACGGGGCAATAAAGCATCACTACTCATTCGTTTAAGTGTTGTACATGCGCGCACCTTGATCAACAGAGCTGTCTTGCAGCGGGGCGCATAGACCAGAGCTCTATCCAAAAACTCTACTGCCTTATCCTCATCTTTCAGCACCGTGTCAGCATACACAGCAGCGCTCACCCAGGGCTCAGCACGCTCAGTACTAACAGCCATCAGTGCCTTCGTCACTGTGTTCAGTGTGACGCCAGCTGCTGTAGCAGTGCGCTGCTCAGCAGTGTCTGCTACATTCCCTGGGACAGCTGACTCGCCTGTGCAGTAGTCAATAGTGGTAGTGGTAACAGTGTTAGTGGTGTCTCTTACTGGAAGCACTACTGCTGCTAGTTTCAAAGCAGCAGTAGGGGCCATGACAGCAATGATACATGTACTAAGAGTGCTCTATTAGTTTACTAGCAGTAATAGTTGCATCAAGAGGATATAAAGTACTGCTGGTTGTACTCGTAGTAGCAGTAGTGGCGGCAACTGTGTTGGCGAGAGACGTAGCAGCGATTGCAGCTCTGCTACTGGTGGTCTTCTGAGGTCCAGTAGTAACTATGGTGACAGTAAGCTGTCAGTCAGCAGCAGCAGTAGCACAGTTGCTAAGTGCGTCGAACGTAGTACTTGACTGTACAAGCACTTTTGTAAACCATCCGTAGAGGAAATGGTAGCAGTGGCAGAAGAAGCACTGACTATTACCTGCTGCAGCTGCTGCTGCGGCTGCTGCTGCTATTGCTGCTATAGTGTTAGCACAGTAAGCTCTGCTGTGCAGTGTCAAAGCGTAGGCGTCCATGCCGTCAAGATTGAAGGGCTCACGATGCCGCGCCTGTGTGTGTTTAGCAACAAGTAGACTCAGAGTTAAGCTTTGTTGCTTTGGTTTAGGCGCTTCAAACTTTGATAGTAGTTATACTACAGCTTATCGTAGCATGCTGCAATAGCTATTCAACGGCAGCCACTACACCGATTGTCATCAAAACGGCGATAGCAGCATTACCAAGGTGGCGAGTTGAATTATGCGTTGTAGCAACAGCTGTGCTGTTGAGTCAATATTGTGCTGGTTGAATATAGATAGCATGGATGGTATTAAACATTCATACCTTAGCGAATGACTTGTCAGACTCAGCGTACTTCTCTAGCTCATACTGAGCTTTACCTGTATTAACGGTTTACAGCGGTTGACAACGGTCACAAACGGTCACATGCCACGTATACTCAATCTAGCATAAGCAGCCTACAAAGAATTGGCGCTGAATAACGATGCTGAGTGTGTGTAACGTGTCTGTCTGTATGCACCTACACTATGCTTTTGCTACTGCTCGAACTGCTAAATTGTATATTATAGGAGTGGCGTGTCACACAGTCAACGTGTTGCAACCTGTGCGGTGCTAACAAAGGTATGTGTTCGACGCTGCTACCCAGCTGCTATTTCTACACAGGTGTTCGCAGTGAAGTCGAGGCTATTGACAGGCCCCAGTAGACAAACGCATCACTTCAAGTATCACTGTGAGGCACGTGATGCAAGCGAGCTGTACAAATTACGATTGCTACTACTACCACTACTGCTGCTCTGACTTTTCTGTTCGCGACTCTGCACTGCGCACACCTTAAGCTGCACCTGCTCTACTTACGCATGCTATGCAAGCTGTAGCGTACTCTAACATGCTGGCCATCACAATCTGCGCATGTAAAATCAGATTACAGTGCACGCACCTTCTCCTATGAAAGCAGCAAGGCTCTGAGGGCACTCCAGGCCTAAGCTCCTCCACTCTCGCAGCGCCATGTCAGGCTTCTCAGCAGCAGCAGCAGCGTGTGCACGCACCCAGTACGCTACACAGCGAGCCTTCCAGCTAGTCAGCTCCAGCGCAGCAGCAGCAGCAGC
>AXNI01003620.1:0-18693 GCA_000498555.1 Heterococcus sp. DN1 | reverse complement strand
GTTGGCTGCATGTAGAACCCTTTCTTAGTGTCATTAGTGATGTGCCTACTGCCACCAAGCACACATTTAGCACCATCACGTTTACCACTCTCACACAGCTTCAGTATCTTCTGTAGCTGAGCATCATCAATCTGTACATGTGTGCATGTGTATACAAACATGTTGCAGTGTGTAGGAATAGCGTTAAAGGGCGCGACGACATCTGCACAGAAGCTTTGTAGCTTGTTCACAGAAGTACGCACATAAGGCTTGTGATAGTAAATATGCTGTATAGAACTCAAACAATTCAGCTGTGGTGTTAAGCATCAAACTTGCGCAAACAAGTACATGTGCCATTGCAAACTGCACTGCACATGCTCATGGCGATATGAAAACATCCAACTAATGCGATGATGCATCGTATCTCGAAAAGTATGAGTATATAGTGTGTCCGTAGTGTAACAACTTACTTGTGGGCCCTGAAAAGTCTTAACATCAAAAGAGTCACCAACAGTGATCTGTTTAGCTCTGGCTACAGCTTATTCAATGAACTTATCATAGATACTCTCATGTACAAATGTACGTGAACCAGCTGTGCAGCACTGTCCCATATTGAAGAATAGTGCCATGTGTGTCTCTTCAACCTGTTGCAGTTTAACAATGCACATTGGGAACGATCTTTGTTGTGAAGCAGTACAGAATTGTTAATGTAGTGTTTCATATAGTGTTCATGATTGCAAGCAGACGCCTACGGGATAGATGCGATAACTAATAGCAGTAAATGGAATACAGCAGTAGATGCACGCTGCACGTTGTTAAGTGTACACAATTGTTGCAAAGCTAATGATATTGTACACAGCGTATTCCGCATGCCACATGATAGATTTGATATGTACATAAGGTATGTAACGATATGATGATATATAGATAACTCACAGCTTTATCAATGTCAGCATCACTGCATACTATAGCAGCACTCTTTCCACCCAGCTCAAGTGATACATTCTTGAGGTTACTCTCTGCTGCTGCTATCATGATCAGACGGCCTACTTCAGTACTGCCTGTGAATGCTATCTATAGTATTGCAGCAGTAGTGCACAGTGCGATGAAGGATGCAATAGTGCAAGGTCAACCACAGCACGTGCACAACTCAGTACATACTCCAGCTTTACCTTGTAATAAAACATGTTGGAGATACTGCACGCTTCATACAGGCTCTCAGGTAGCGTGCGTGTAGGCTACTATACTTTACAGACAACAGCATGCTACGCGCTGCAATGTTCACAGAACATTCACTGCTCGAACACAGTCTGAGAGGCTTATACTGATATATGAATTATTACTGATACTTATCGTTTGTACCTTATCAACATCAGGGTGACGTGCCAGTGCTTGTCCAGCCGTTGGCCCAAATCCGGGTAGCACATTGAGTACACCACGTGGCAGACCAGCTTGTATAGCTAACTCTGCTGCTCTTAGCGCTGTGAGTGGTGTCTGTTCAGCTACTTTCACTACAAGTGTGCACCCAACTGCTAGTGCTGGGGCTACCTTCCATGCAAACTGTGTTGTGCAAAGGTGTTCAAGCATACACACTCTTTACAATTAGCAACTGTCGTGTTGACTTTTGTACTTTCGTGAGAGCGATACAAGCTGTGTGCTATATATGTGGAGGCAAGAAGGATAGAACTGATTGCAGTTGTCTGCTCATCATAACAAGCTTACAACGCTACCAATGTAATATACTTTTGCTGTGCTGCTAGTGATAACTGTATCATTTACAATACTTAGGGTGTTTACCATGAGCAGTGGAAAGTTCCAAGGAATGATTGCTCCTACAACCCCTACTGGCTGCCGCAGTGTGTAGCAGAATGTTGTGTCATTCACAGGGATAGTCTTGCCTTGGATCTTGTCAGCCCAGCCAGCAAAGTACCTGTAGTATATGATAAGGTGATGACAGCTTGTTCAATTAGTTCGCAGAGAGTACAGTAGCTCAATGCAGCCAGCAACCATACATTAGCTGTACGCTGTTCCCAGCAAAAGCATTGTTGAAGGCATTCGGCACCGTCTAAGCGTTTGCATGCTGGGAGCGCAGCAGCTGTACCTGAAGTGGTCCACAACAGCTGGGATGTCAATGGCGCGAGCATGAGTCTCAGGCTTGCCATTGTCAAGTGCTTCCATGTGGGCTAGCTCATCAGCATGCTCTTCAAGCAGGTCAGCAAACTTGTTCAGTATGCGGCCCCTCTGTGCTCCTGTCATACGGGGCCACTCACCCTCATCAAAGGCTCTTCTTGCTGCAGTTACAGCGAGATCCACATCTGCTTTGTCTGCTTCAGCAACCTGTTAAGTGCAGCAGGAAATGGCCGCGTACATTGTGTGAGATTAGTGCTAACTTCTGCTGACGAGTGTACGCCATCAGGCGTACGAGTGCCACCACAGCAGCAAAGATCCATCCATGTTGAAGTTGGTGCAAAATTGTGTGAACATCAACGCGTGCTTGACTGGAAGCTGATTGCGGCAGCAACTTTGTGCTCAACAATGATATGGATCATTGCAATACAAGAGGAACTGCTGAATCCTCGCACAACGTGGCAGGAAAGAGCCAGCATTTCATTCTAAGTTCAACCGAGGACTTCTCGACAGCTCACCTCACAGATTGAGCCCTCAGTGCGTGGGCACAGGTTCTTGAAGGTGTTGCCTGATATAGCAGGCTTGAACTCTCCATCAATGCAGAGGTTTGTCTGGAATGGAGGCATGCTTGCAGATTTCTTGCTGTCGTGCAGGTCTTTAGGCGATCACTCTCTGCTGGCACAACCAAAGCTCTTTGCTAGCCAGAAAGGGTATTACGACGCTGTTTGCTGCAATCTGGTTGCTGTGTGTCTGTGTGCACGAGTGGTGGTCTTATTTGAGGACTGGACCTAACGCCACGACAGTGGCTACGTGGCACATGATCAACATGTACAAGGCATTTTTCTTTGTGCTGGGCAGTGGCGTTGCGACACACCAGTCGGACCAGTGTACTAATATGGTTGATAGACTATATTACTTGGTCACAGCAGAAGTAGAATCAGCTGCAGCGCTCATTGCCCTGCACAGACAAGTGCAGCGCAGCAGTATATGATGATGTGCAACTTTCCCACAACTTGATAGCACGCTCTCTTCACTTTGATATTGATTGATCCATACATATACACCTCTCTGCCCCTGCTCTGCTTTGCTGATGCCTTTCCTACACTACACACGCTCTCTTGCGCGCTCTCACACCGCACCGAGACAGCCACAACAGCTACTGCTGCAAAATACAAGGCAGACTAAACTGCTTGTAGTTACACTTGGCAGTTACACGCTGTGCTGTACTGTCCCACTGCCCCTCAGATCTTCAGCAAAACCCTCACACTTTTCACACACTCTCGAGGTGTATGTTTCTGTTTTGGTCATCAAGAACCCTCTTGATGACGTTTAACACCCCCTTATAGTAAGGGTGTTGTTTCACTTGTGATACTAGTAGTTGTTGTTGTTGTTGTGCTGCATAAACAACAACTTGTGTCCGTGTTGTACAGTTGTTGATATGATTGATTGATTAGATGATGTGCACACTGCCTTCAACAAACATAAGCTTGTTCTCTGTGTCCAGTGCTTCCAGCACTTCATTCAACTGTAGTATAGCAGTATACATGCGCATACATAACAAATACAAAGCAGGATTATATAAACGTCAGTGCTTACACATTGAGCAGTATTCTGTTTTTGAATTGTCTCTAGCGCCTGCTGAGTGAGTTCAAAGACCGATAAAGCGTCTCATCTTCCATTGGTCTCTGCTAATGTTTAGCGCGCATTCATGCATGCAATACAACACTATGCAAGATCAAGATATAGTGATAGTGCATATACTCAAGCAGTTGAACATCGTCAAGTTGCAGTACGTACCTCAGCTTGTGTGAACTGAGCCTGTTTAGCACTACCACCACTAGTAGTACTAGCAGTAGCAGTGATGCCTTTGTTCACTTCAGCAAGTGCATCTGCAGCGCTGATCTCATCAACACCACTTCTGTCAGCGTACTTACCAAGCAGTGTCATAACAGCATCTTTACGCTGTGCCGCAGCAGTTGCAGCATCAACAACAGCAGTAGCAGTAGTAGTGCTACTACTGCTCTTTGACCGTTTGCTGCTAGGCTCCTCATCGCTGTCTGCTGCTGATGCATCATCATCTGTTAACAGTGAACAACAGATTGTTCAGTATAGTAGTGTGCATACAGAAAGGCACGCAAGCTGTTAGTGTGACGTAATGGATAGCCACAGCTTTGTAGCACGGCTGAACTCAAGTATCATGAGCGTTGTTTAAAATAAATGCATGCATGCATTTGGGTACGCTTGTATAATAGCACCAAGCGGCGGTGAAGCACCGGACATGTGAGTTGCTGGGTCATTGATGCTGTGACTTCACAACAGCCACATAGCCAGTAGTAGTGATAGTGCAGTACCTGATTGACGCCTTCTGTTAGGTACAACAACATGATTAGTAGTGTCTACAGCGTCCTCGCCTTCAACATTAGTCTCATGGTACAGAGCAAACATCATCAGATCAAATGCCTGTTGTGTTCATCAATGCAGTCACACACACATGAATGCGTCAGTAAGGCTCAGCACAACAACGCTTACAGCAGCACATATTACACGGAATATTCTGAATTGTAGTCATAACGCAGCATGCAACAGCAGAACATCTGCTACAACTGTTCGCAATGCTTCATGCGATTTTCAAGAACACTGTTCACCGACCTACATGCATCCGTATGCATCTATAGCACATGGCACTGCTCAAAGGCAATTGTAACTGTCGTGTAAGTAAATGTCAAACGGTTACCTTTTGACAGTCAGTTTCCTCAACTGTTGGGCTTAATCTAGCTTTAGCATGTGCAGTACTGAGCCTGATAATAGTCTCTAAGCATCGTGGTGTCACTGGCAGTGTCTTACTGTCTTGCTTGCTCCTGCATCAGTCAATGGCGCACAATTTATATAAACGTAGTAGGATGTGAAGGGTTAGTGAACAAGTAAACTTTGAACGTTAGTTGAGGCCTGCAGTGCTAGCGCATCTGCTGTGCTCATGAAGCTTGTCAAACAATGCCAACAGACAACATGCTGCAGCACTGATGCAATGCAGCTTGCATGTGCAGCTTCGACACTGTATGCTTCACAAAGCTGGCATACAGTACGTTGCACAAATCAATTAGCACGTTAGCCAATTGCAAGCACGTAAGCGTACCTGAGCTCAGAGTAAGCACCAGCAATGTAGGCCCGTGCCTCATCACACAGCTGTGGGTGCACAATCCTCTTAGCATAGTGCATGTAGCGCTTTAGAAAGGCTTGGCACAGTAGCTCAGGCCTCTTTTCACTACCACTACTACCACTAGCAGTAGCAGTGGCAGCAACAGCACCGTGCAGCAGCGGGTTGAACTTCTCAAACACAGGCGAGTCACTGTCACCCAGTGCACTGGGGTCACTGTCTTCCATGTCCATTCGTCGTGCATTCAACGGCTCAGGCTCCATGTCTGCACCCGGTTTTCTATACCTGTGCCCTCTCAGGACGTGCTCACTGTTTGTTGTAGGTGCAGTGTTACAGTGTGTGTGTGTGTGCATGCATGGTGTACACAAGAGTACAGAAGTGTTAGGCACGAGCTTGCTGTGCAGTACTACTGTGGGTTGCAATGCGTGTGCGTCAACAGGAACACTCTATGTCGTTGCAGCTGTGTGCGTGCTGGTGACAGATTGAGAAGCTCAGTGCTATCTTACATCATCTACTACTGGCGCAAATGCAAGCGATCACACTGACTATGCTGAACACAAGAGTCAATGATACAACAGTAGTAGTAGCAGTTGTAATCTAGTGGTGCAGTGTGGAAGTGTTGTAATACCTGATAGCTCTGTCATTGTCAGCATCAAGCTGGTCAAGCACAACAAAGAGTAGATCAAATCGACTCAGCAGTGAATCAGGTAAGCCAATGTTCTCTTGTGGACGCCGGGTCTTGTCATACTGACCATACACAGGGTTAGCTGCTGCTACTACACTGCACCTGTTATAGCAGTATCACAACAAGTGTAGCGTGTTACATTACATAGTGCTATGAGCAATTGCACACCGCATGTCAACACATTGTTACATCACATACTTCCCACAGGCTGTTGGAGCAGACACTATGCAGCTAGCTGTAGTCATGATGTATACGCTAGCACAACAAGCACAGCTGGTATACAGTAGCTGCTTTCATAAGTGCAACATGGTTTTGAATCAAACTGCTGCAAGTGTGAAGTAGTTGTGCTTATGCATACCTTGCATTGAGACTGGCGTGTATGCCAGCTTTAGCAATAGTGACTGTCTGCTGCTCCATCACCTCGTGAATAGCAACTCTGTTAGTGTCAGAATGAATAATCACATTACCAAACACGTCAGTACTCATACTAACGATTGCAGCACATGTAAGACAGATAGACAACAACTAACAGTCACACTAACATTCACTACACTTGCTCATGTTTGAACGCTGCGACCGCACATACTTCAGCATACTGTACTGCATGATGACATGATGATGTGGCATAGTGTACAGCATAGCGTCACAGCGTAGTGCAGTAGCATTGTGTGCAGCAGTGTGATGCGTATGCGTACATGTAGACACTGACTGAAATATACTCTACAACAGCATAGTGTATAGTGTGCATGCATGCAGACACTGCTGACCTGTCCATTTCGCTCATTTTATCAAACTCATCAATACACACAACACCTCTGTCAGCTAGCACCATCGCTCCTGCTTCTAGGCGTCTCTCGCCTATAGTGCAGAACACCATACAATAGCAATTGTCAAACAGAGACGACAGAGTAGCACTACTGCGTCAGCTGAAATATCACACTGTCTACTTCACTGCACACAGTGCGAAACGTACTAGTGCTGCAACATAGCAATGTCTGGGCAAGCTTGGTGCATATGCCATGCAATGCGGCAACGCAGGAACAGTATGTGTTTGTGTGTTCAGTAATGTTCTGTGTAGGAAAGTGAAGACTGTTCCGCGCATATAAAACACACACCTGTTTCCTTATCAGTAGTGACAGCAGCAGTGAGACCAACACCACTGCTGCCTCTACCAGTAGTGTTGATAGCCAGTGGAGCTATGTGCAGTACAGCTCGTAGCAGTTGTGATTTAGCTGTTGAAGGGTCACCCACCATCAGCAAGTTGATGTCACCTCTGTTCATAAAGGGCGTTGTCACGCAAGGCAGCATACAGTACAGAACATAACAGTCAGCATGCTGTGATTGAAAGCAAATATGCATACAAACATTGCTTAACAAGCGCCAAAGGCGGCAGTTGCAAAATTTGAGCTTTAGCAGGAACGAAGTGACACACTTGAGTCATAACAACCACTGTAACAATCACGCAGAAACGCGCTTGCTCATCATGCTACAGCTCTGCCACTCATCTGCAGTAACAACCACAGAACTACTGCAGTGTGATAGTGTTGTCAGTGCTCTACAGTACATACCTAAGATGTGTACCATTGTCAAGGTTCTTTTCTTCACCGCCCAGTAGCTGCAGCACCAGTGCTTTCTTGATGTGTGCATGACCAAAGATAGATGGTGCCATAGACCTGCCTAGTAGCTCTAGTACATCATCACGCTGAGCTATCTCACGTATATTACGCACATCCTACTCTCATATAGTAGCAGTAGCGGGCAGTAATAGCGCAATAGCGGTAGCAGTGAGACAACATCTGTAAGAACGCTGCTGCGTGAATAGTTCAGTGCCTATACGTGCTCTGTGAGCTGATTGAGCATTTGCACGAGCGCAAACTCGCATTAAGGATAACACACATGTAGCCTGTGCATGCATTTCAGTTGTTGCGTGTTACATTGCACGTAATAGTGGCACAGCAGTGATACTACCAATGCGTGTACAGTTCAGCAATCGCTCTCTACTGCTGACTAACCTGAGGTGTGACAGTCACAACGCTAGAGTCTCGTGCCAGCCTCTTGATGTTGTTACTGATGATAACAGTCCTGAACACACCACTAGCACTGCCACTGTCACCACTGCCTGACATTGCTCTGTACACCCCCATCACTTGTATCCTGTTGGGACAAGAAAGTGACACAAAGTGTACACGCACAGGCAACAGCGTGATCAGTACGCGAGAAAGTGTTGACTTGGCCACAGATTCAGCAAAAGTGTCGCGCAACAGTGGCCAAACACAAAACCCGGATTACCGCAAAGCACACAACTGCGTCCTAGCATCAATGGTTACTGAAGCGACGGTTTCATATGCGATGGTTTCATATTGAAGAGCGTTGCAGAAGTGACAGCTACACACACCTGTCACCAGGCTTGACCTTGTCCACCAGGTCATTGTCTAGTATGACATCAACAGACCGTGGCAGTTGGCCTAGTGGTGCTCTTTCAGGCATCTCCTGTATTGTTACACTCTGTTTGTATGTGCATACATAAGGTGCACAACAGTAGTGCGAACAAACAGTAAGACAATGGTTAGCATACACAATGATATTATGCTGTCTGAAAGCATCGAGTTTGTACGCATGCTGTTACTGAGCAGCCACGCGCCTGTGCACCAGACTGCAAATGATGACTGTACTGATCGGCCTTAAGAACATGCGCGTACAGCATAGGTTGTGGTATAGTGCATACCTGATGGTCTTTGAACAAACACAAGCCGTACTCTGTTTCCAATGGATTGTTGTTCTCATCCTGTGATCAACAAAGTACAGCAGTTATAACCATAGCACAGCGCGTCAGTATGCGCAAGCCTTGCTAGCTAGCTGCACATAATCCCAGATGCATGTGATACACAGTAGTTTTGGTACAAGACCTTCACACGTGTATACACAAATGCTCTGCCTTGACAGCATCGTTGTGCTTATAGCGGTGCTGCCACACACAAGCAATACCAGTCCCTCTTGCACTGCAGCTATAGCACTGCCGCATAGCAGCAACTACATAGAATACACCAGTATGTTCATACACTGCATGACTGCAATGAGATACTTTAACTAGAGCATAGCATCACTTACTTTGCTAGGGTACACTGATGGTGTAGGCAGTTGTGTTCTACCATCAACAGACATGCCTAGATCAAGTGAGGTACTATCTCTGTATTCTCTTTGTGTATGCTGCTTTGTTGCAGGGCAGTAGTGCACAGACCTTACTACCTATAGTGAACAAACAGAGTGTGCATGCAGTCAGTGTCAGCAGTGTACAGCATGCATGCAGCTATGTATATGTGAGTAGTAGTATGATTTTCTTTTTGTAGAGGTGAGCAAGCATGAGTGCTAGCGCAATGATGTGGTAATGACACGCATGCTGCTATATAGTGACATTAGTGTGCACTTTGTACCTTCGGTCTGACGTTGCTGCACTTGGTGACGATGCCTTCCACGCACACCTGCTCACAGCAGCAGCGACGTCGTCATACAGCAAGTAGACGAATACATACGATGCTCAGTACAAGCTGCTGCATGAATACTCTTTTCACACTAAAGAGCACTGGTGCATTAGAATGTGCCAACAATAGAAAGGCATACGCATGAGCATTGTGCATTAACAAGACAGGTGCTGCAGCTTGTCAAGCAGTAGCAGCCTCTGCTGCTATCGTGCTGCAGCGCTTACCAAAGTTCGCAGGAAGCTGCTGATCAGACCACGCGGACTGAGATGTTGATGACCAAATGCACCTTCAAAGCCAATCTGTGCACACAATTCAATCAGTGCAGTCATGCAAAGTGCTGTGTAAGTGCACAGCAGCATTGGCGAAGACGCTCGAGCAGCCTATCACTATATGCGCAAGCTATAATGGAGCATACAATCGGTGGTCGGCACTACTCTTATGAAACCGCTGCAAGTGTAACGGCTAAATATGTAACGGTCACATAATAGACTTATCGTGCCACTGAGCATCACGCACACAATTCAATCAGTGCAGTCATGCAAACTGCTGTGTAAGTGCACAGCAGCATTGGCGAAGACGCTCGAGCAGCCTATCACTATATGCGCAAGCTATAATGGAGCATACAATCGGTGGTCGGCACTACTCTTATGAAACCGCTGCAAGTGTAACGGCTAAATATGTAACGGTCACATAATAGACTTATCGTGCCACTGAGCATCACGCTTGCATGCATCAGTTGTGTACCTGACATGTGTGCGCTACTACAATTGATAAAATGTAAAAGGAAATACCTGTATTTCAGAATCTGTTAGCAGTTTAGCAAACGATGGATCTTCTCTCAGCGCAAGATCCTTTGCTGCTTCTCTGAAAGCCCACATGTATGGCAGTGGTCGCTGCAGCAGTCTGTCTACTGAGAGTGCATCGTGCCGCCGCAAGTGGTTCAAGTTGATCTGCACAAGTGCAATGGAACACAGATGTTATCAGCAAATGGTCAGTTACACAATCAGAAGTGAAACCGCTGTTTGCACTGCGTTTGTAGCGTGTATTGCACACTTTTAGAGTAGCAGCAGTGCTATCGGCAACCGCTATTATATACCAAGCATTGCGGTCGCCAAATTTGCATTGCATTGCAGCACTGCGGTCGTTCAGCCAAGTTGCTATTCAGAAGCTGTGCTAGCAAATGCCATAGCCTGCAGCACTTGCACATGGTCCTCTACGTGCACTTGTGCAGCGCTTGATCAACTCATCAGCAAAGCTATGCTGTTGTGCTGATAGCCTCCCAAAAGCATGAGCCAATGCTTAACGCAGCATGCGCACTTTGCCAAAAAGTGACAGTTGACCAATTCTGATAGCATGTGCGGTGCCGTGCTGCCCAAATGCGGATCGCGAAGCACCATTGTGTGTACAATGAACATGACTGACAGGCTGCGAGAAGTCAGCGCCAGCAATCAGCTGCATACAGAGCAATGCAACTGCCGCTGAGCCTCAAAAATGCTCAGCAGATGCTGCAGTCATATTCTAAGATAGCAGAGCAACTCACCAGCAGCCTGAGGTTGCCTGGAGTATCTTTCAGCTTGTTGATGCGCTCCATGTACTCTCCGTTGTCGTAGTCTTTGAACCACTCTACCATCATGCCTTTCACCTCTTGCATGTCTACTTCAGCATCGCCACCTGCTAGCTCGCCGTCTGCAAGCCCTGGCACTCCAGGCATCTCACCGTCGGCGTCCATACTGCTTCAGCTGCTGCTGTCACAGCTGCAGGCGCTGCTGTTGCCTCAGGCGTTTGTGCTGTTTGCCCGTTGATCAATTTCTGGGCTGTCCCTCGTTTTGAGCGCTAGCTGTGCTTTCACAAGCTGCAACTCGCAGGATCCGTACAACACACAAACAAAAGGTAGTTATGCTATGCACAACTCGAGTTGACACCTCTGATCGCAAGCACACACAGCACCTCTGATACGGATTTTTTTATAGCGCGAATCCGTAACGCCATTTTGAAACGGTCGTGTGATCACGAGTCCTCAGTGGCATCGGCAACAGAAGAGCTGATCATCAAATTTGCTCATCTCAGAATGTTACGAATTTCAGAGCTGCTGCTGTTTTGCTGCTTAATAGTGAGTGCGTTCATGCTATGTGCTAAATTGCGCATCAACGCTTCGCCAGTCAGCCGAGAGCACGACTTCTCAGGTAAGTGGAGTCGTCCTTACAGGCCACAGTAGACATGAAAGCGTACTTATCTACTCTACGCAGATACCGATCAATCATGTTGTAACTAATGTTTTCATTGTGCGCAGGCCAAGGCCGCAGAGGCGCAGCGATCATGGCTCAATCTGAGCTAGAGCATTTCACCTGTGTGATTCATAGCGAGCTTCGAGACAGTGGCGATGCAACAGATTACACAATCACCGTACCCACAATCCCGCCTGGGGACTACAAGATTACATTTCGGCTGGTGTTAGCACACATTCCTTCATACATACCACCTTATCATGATGTGCAGATTCGTATGAAAGGCATCTCAGCTCTCGCGACGGGCATTTCTGATGGGTACCACCACGTCATGACAAGTGTTCAAGATTCGCAGTGCACTGGAGTTATCTTTGCTCATGATCCGGGCAATGAATTGGGAGTTCGCTTCATACAACTCCGCCCTGCCGAGCCAGCCAGAATGTATAACATTGGGGTCCACTCAATCCACTGCGAGTTTGAGAGACTCTAAAGAGCAGGGACTGTGCACAGCACTCTGTCTTACGACCACATGCGATCAATTTGACAAACAAAAAAAGCTGAAGCTGATGGCGTGCAGCCGCACACAAACACAAAGAGTAGTATGAGTAATACATGAGAGTGTCAGTACGAGTAAGTTGGGTTAGGACAGCAGCAGCGTGAGTGTCTAGTGCACGTGGCTGTGCACCGTACATGCAATACAATGTTTATATCAGCGTCATCATGTAAATATACTAATGAGTATGCTAGAACGCACCTCTCTTCTCTCTGATCTGTAGCGCAATGGATTCGCAAGTTGAGCGTTCGTTCAGCTTTTCGCACTCTGCAGCTGCCTGCTTCTCTCTGCCAGTGGCAAACTGTCACTGCTTCTACAGCAATAACTAGAAGTAAAATGCTTAAACGGTCGAGTGATCATGCAACAGTGGTGCGATCACCAGAGTGACGAAGATCCTGCGCATGTTCTCTTCGCCGCTCTTGCACAGACTGCTGGTGCATCATGCTGAGAAAATGCACTTTCAGCAAAGTAGTGGTACTAGTGCTGCTTACAATGTGCTTCAAAGCAGCACACGCATTTCTGCCTCATCAAGGTGGAAAGCAAGTACTTCGCTTTCAGAAGGTGTGGAGTGGCTCGCAGCACAGCACAAACACAATTCGAGCAGGTACTGCAGGTTTCAATCGCTCAGTCGGAAGAGTTGTTGCACTGGATCTCAGTGCACTGAGCATTGACTCTCTCGCGATCGGTGCTTGCGAACGTATTGTGTTGCGCTTTGAACACAGGTTGACAAGTAAACATCCAGTTTACTCTACAGCACTTCACCCACGTCATCAGAAGTGAGCAGCGGTTCAATGGCCACACAGCAGACTACAGCATCAGCATGCCTGCAGTACCAACAGGAGCTTACAGAGTGACATTCCAAGTGCTCTTTCCGCCAGACTCTTGCAGTCCGTGCGACATGCAGATCAAAGCTGCGGGCGGTTTCTCCTTTGTGACTGCTGCACACAGTAAGCAGTACGCCAGTGTCATGACTTGTGTACCAGGAGTGCAGTGCAGTGGCATGTTGTTC
Source organism: Heterococcus sp. DN1 (assembly GCA_000498555.1). Taxonomy (NCBI): domain Eukaryota; class Xanthophyceae; order Tribonematales; family Heteropediaceae; genus Heterococcus; species Heterococcus sp. DN1. Next base: position 5,482 of record AXNI01003620.1, on the reverse strand, counting down.
GCTAATGTGTGTCATGCTCGTTAAAGAGAGCTAACAGTGCGCTTCGTCGAAGTGGGCTCTGTTGACAGCGTGATCGGCGCTGATGACTGCGACAGTGATATCGAGTATGACTCAGATTCTGATGCAGACTATGACTCTGATGATGCTGCTGCTGCTATTGACAATGACATTGCTTATCAGTATCAGCCTACTAGTACATACAGTGATCAGCAGACCGAGTACGACCAACAGCAGTACGACCAACAGCAGTACGATGACAGCAACAACGATGCTGATTCTGATGATGATAACAAGGATGCAAAGTACTACAGTGACTCTGACCGTAGTGAAGAATGGGCTAGTTGCTGGATTGACGAGCACTCAATATATTGCGTGTTTGAGCGGCTCAAACTGGCATCATGACCTTACCGGTTGCACGCTCAATAGTTATATGCTTCTTCTAGTAGTGAAAGTGTACGCAATATGCTCAATAGCCACAAGCACTGTATAAGCAAGGAAAATCTGCGGTACACGTGTGTTACAAACTACAGTTGACATGTATGTAGTAGTGTAGTAGTGTTAGGGTCAACAAGGCTGCACAAGGCGCATGCAATGCAAACTTCATGATGAATGTCATTGTTTATACGTTCTGCTCGCCTTTTGCTGTGATTGATGGAATCAGTTGTAAACAGCAGTTGTGTCACCTTTCTTGGCTGTTGTTAACGCGTAACGTTAAGCAAGCAGCAAAAGTACAGCATCGCATCGAGTTGCATGTACTTGTACAGATGGACTTTATTATAACCCAAATGCTGCTAAGTACACAGTGTCTGTGCAGTAGTGCTTCTGTATATACACCGCAAAAACTTATGCCAAAAAAAAAATTTCCCCTGCCCTTTGCTCAGCCAGCACTATCGCCTCTTTGCCAGCTATTCTGTTGCACTGCTGCTGCTGTCACTGCTGCTACTACTACTACTACTACTACTACCACCACTGCTGCTAGCAACAGCTAGTGCTATCCCTCATATCAAGATCTAGTCCGTTGTTCAGCCACTACTGCCACTACTATTGCTACTGCCACTATTTGATGCTACAGCTTACTGCTGCTCAATTAGCGTTATCACTATGCAGTACTGCTGCCACTGTTCCTGCTACTAGCTGTAGCTTACAGCTTGCTTACACTACTGTTAGTGCTACTGCTACTGTGCTGCTGTTTGCGATGCCACTGCAGTAAGCTGTCCTCACCAGCAGCAACGAGCTTTGTAAGCAGTGGTGCTGGTTTCCAGTGACTTACATTACTATAGCGTGCACCATACTGCTCTAACTGGTGTTTCATGCTTGATAAACCAATCTCGTCGCCCCAGAACATTGGGCCACCACGCCACCTGTAACGTTTGCGAAAGTAGTAGCAGTAGAAGCAGTAGAGTACAAGCAAATTAAATTATGTGTGTAAGCACAGAAAATAAGATGAGTAGTAGCAAGAAGCGTACTGCTAGGAAAGCTGAGAATAGGCGACACCGCAGCAGTATAACATATAACATATATCAGTGTGACATGGTCACTGTGCTAACAGACGTACAGCAGGCACTCAATCTTTCTACATTACTGATGATGTGCTATCGCGTTGTCTAAATATGCACATACACTTTACATCTGTGCTCATGCACATAGGCTAACTAAGCTCCGTGTTTCCAAAGCACCATGTGATGGAGTACTGTATTGTTTAGAGCAACATACCTTGGCCAAGCGTATCCATATGCCCACACTACATCAATGTCTCCTGGACGGTCTGCTATGCCTTCCTCTAGTACCTATAGGTTACAACACAGCAGTTCCAGCAGTGACAAATACCCACGTGGAGCTTGGCTGTTAGTGCGTGCGCAAAACTAGACCAACGTGCGCTATTGTTCGCGAAACCAACCTTACATCCTAGTTGCGACAGTTCAGCATGTCGCAGTGTTCTAAACAGCCACTGCGCTAGCATTACGCATACCACAGAGCAAGTTACGCTGTGAAGCAGGCACACGCACCATACACAATAGTGCTTGTAGTGCCAATTTTTTTGCAACAGCTCTATACGCTGTCACCAGACTGTAGACTACCTATACTGTGGAACAGCACTTCAAACAAGCAAGTGTCACACATTCTGAGAGAGCTATCAGATGTGATGTGATGTTCACCTTGAAGCCTTCATTGATGAGTGGTAGGAAGCATCGTGCTACAATCTCCTCATCACTGATTGCTCTTGCTGTAATACCATGTTTAGCTCTGTGCTCTCTCAGTAGAGCATCGACCTGCAACAGTTGTTCACAGCAGTCACGCAGGATGTTATATTTGTCAGTTGAGTCAGTGACATTTCATGCAGTAGTGCAGGCCAATCTTGTAAGCTACTGTACAAGGCTCACTGCAATACGTCACTGCAATGCTCACTGCACTACGTCACTGCAACCGTGAAAGCAGTAGTGATGCTGAGTAAGCTGTCTAGTTTCAGAGCAGTGCTAAGCGCTTCCTACTGCGTCATACAAGCAATACTTCGAAGTATTGTTGTTAGTACTACTGCTACTCACAAGAAGTGCTACTGTCACTGCTGCTCTGTTGCCGCCACTACTACAACTAAACTGCAAGCTACTCTAATACTAGTTATCAGTTGTAATGCTGACGAAAACCGTACGTACCGCAGGATCGTCTTGTGCCTTTCTGCTGCCGCCACTAGCATTATACTTGTACCATCCTTTGCCTGCTTTTTGACCAAACCGTCCAGCTTCACACAGTGTGTCTCCTAGCTCACAGTAGCGCTCATTGGGGTTACGCTTTGCTGGATCTAACAGCCCTCTTGCTTTTCTTATGAACCAGCTGATGTCATTGCCAGCAAGGTCGCTCATCTCAAGAGGCCCTGTGTGGCAACGGTCAATAGTTAAGCCCAACGGTTAGACAACGGTTACTTGGGTTGGCAGCGGTTGAAAGTTGAAAGCGAAAGTAGATTACACAAAGGTGCGCACCCACTCATGCAGCCTTGCACAGCTAATGTGTTGACAGGTAATCAGTCAAGCTGGATGCGCTATGGCGGTAATATCTAAAGCACACCATAAAGCAAACGACACAGAGACGGATATGCAAGGGAACAGAAGAATATACTAGTAGTAGCAGGTGACTCACCAATAGCCATGCCAAATGCACGCACAGCAGTGTCTATCTGACGAGGTGAAGCTCCCTCTTCTAGCATAAACGTTACCTGTAGTTAATTGTTGTTAGTCACGGTGATCAAGCAAAGCGTATACACTTGGCGTTCAGCGTCTAAAGGCATGCTCATGTGGTAGCAACTGTAAAGTGATGCAAAGGTGTCTGACGTCACACAGCAAGAGGTGCAACGCACTGCTACTGTCTACATAGTAGTGTGCGCACAGTGCTCCCACAGCGTGCAACGCCAAAAGTACTGCTCAGTGCATAGCGATCGCAGCAGTACTGCGCTCGATAACTATCGTACTTCGGAGTACTTCGGAGTACTACTCTGTAGAGTTACAGTGCTCACCTCATCTTGGTAACTCTTGAGCATGCGGTTGCCGACGAAGCCATCACAGTTGCCAACCAGCACACCAACCTGTTGTGATGCAGAAGAGATATGTGTCTGCACAGTAGGCATGCATTAGCAGGATCATGTAAATGATACGTCGTGTTATGTCATCATGTACGCTACAATGCTGCAGTACAGTAACTGAAGTAACAGCTGCAGCATGCAGTGACATGCATAAAATGCACTTGCAGCTACTGCTACACGTCATGAAGTAGCTTTGATAAATGTAGTGCTGAAAGAGCTACTCACTTTGCCAAGCTTGCGCGTAGCAGCCAGTACAGTAGCAATAGTGTTAGGTGATGACTCAGCGCCACGTACACACTCTACTAATGGCATTGCCTGTGCAGGACTGTTTGTAATAGCATACAACGATATATATATATAGCAATATCAGTACACTCTTGCGAGATATGTCAGACAGTTGTAGCTAGTATGCATAGACCTATGTGACATGCAGCAACAGCCACAAAAGAGCTGCTACCAATTACGCATTTAGCAGAAGCACAAACGCTTGCTATTTCTACTGGCGCTGATATATTGCTTGATACACGAACATGCCAGCATATGCTATATAGCAGCAGTATATACAGTGTAATTTGTGTATATACCTGAAGAAGTGCATGCCCATACACCTGTCAGGCCTCTTAGTAGCACTGGCAATAGCATCGACATCTAGAGTGCTAGTGTTAGTGCACAGCACAGCAGTAGGCTTACAAGCAGCATCAAGCTGTGTAAACACCTTCTGTTTCAGCTCCATACGCTCAACAACAGCTTCAATCACCATGTCCGCATCAGCTAGCTCGCGCCCTATAGCACCTGCTGCTGTCAGCTTTGCTCCGATTGCCTTAGCAGCCTGTAACCAGTGTTATATGACAGCAATAGTGTTGTATGGCAGCAGCTGTGTGAGTTAGTACTATGTGATGGCGCTTGCAGCGCAAGCTATTGCACAACAGCGCATTAAGCAACAGCAATGATTAGCATGCGGACATAGGGCACCGGTAGTCTTAAGTCGTTGGCACTAGTGGCAGCCGTAAAGATGGACTCGCTGATGAGAAACGACTGCTTGCGCTCGCAGTGCATTGCAAGTACATGCACTCTCGTGCAGCTTCTTATTCGAGCTGACGCACGATGTGCGCATGATCCGTGCAAGAGCCCACACACGTACGTGCATGTATTCAGCTACGCACTACGCACCCAGAACTCAATACCTGTACAGCGACACCCGAAATAATTGCAGCTCTAAGGAAGCACAGAGTATGAATTGTGCGATACTACTGCATTGCCTTGGATTTTCTTATCGGCTTCGTGCAGAAGTACAGCAGTAGCTCGCAGAAGTCACTACATCTCTGCAAGTAGCTGACACTGATGCAACTGCTCATTAGCAAGAACAGATGAGATCATTTTATATGTATAGTAAATCTAAGATGCATGCTGAGATGCAGCACTGGTACTGATGATCATACACCAGGCACTGCTTGTGGCACAGCTACTGCTTAACAATACTCACTGCCACCGTTGAGCACTACAGGCTAGCACAGTGTGTGCGGCAGCTGCTAAGACATGCTGCTGCAAAGTCTTGATCAGTACAGATACTGCAGCTTGCCACTGGTGTTGAAAACAGCGGTAACAAAATTGCAGCACCTGTGCACACCAACACAACAACAGCATGGCTGTCGCTGCTGTAAACACAACAAGTGCTTGCGGAGTATACTGAACTAGTCGCCATATGAGTGACTGCAGCGTCGACGGCTTCAACAGCAAGCATAATGTAAGTGCTGCACGAGTAAGCACTACAGAGTATACAGCGTGAACATGTGCACATGATAAGGATGGAGCTTCGGTTGAGCATGGTGCTGGCTATACTGCAGCACACGACATGCTGTACAGGAACAACACCAAGCTACACCGCACTTTCCTCCTGCTTTGGGCACAGTC
>AXNI01003530.1:0-15173 GCA_000498555.1 Heterococcus sp. DN1 | reverse complement strand
ATTGACAAGGGTGCAGCGCTGTTTAGAGCTGACACTATCTACAAACTAGACAAAACATTTGTACTGAACTATGTGAATAAGCACCAAACACTAGAACAGCTGGAATATCCTCCTACACAGCTTGATGGAGCGTTCTTTGAATCACTTGCTAATACACCTGGTGTTAAGAGTGTTATCATACAGCGCACACTACTTGTACACCTCTGAAAACAGTGATGAAACGATACAGCAACAGTATTACAGTATCAGTTCAGAGCGCCAGTGCACAGTGTCAGTTCGCAGTACGGATTTACAGTGCCAGTTCACAGTGCCAGTTCACAGTGCCAGTTCACAGTATCAGTTGCAGTATCAGCTTATGGTGTACAGTGTGTGTGCGTGTATTATGCTGATACATGATACAGCAGTGAGCACTACATACATGTATATGTATGTGTATATATATATGTACATACCTGAGCTGTAAAGCTAACTGTGTGTATGTGAGCAGCTTGAGGAGCAGTATGACTACTGCGTTCGGTGAAGCACAGTTTGTATCATAGCCTATGACCCGATACATGACATCAGCTGACTGGTGTTAGAGTACAGACGAACAGCTAGATACAGTGCCAATGCACTACTATATGCAGTATGGCATCTGATACTGTATCACGCAGTGCTGCTGCAGTACTACGATGTATAGAACAGTTGCAGCAGCAGTGCAGTTGATGTAACAATGACAAGCAGCTATGCAGATACACACACAATTAAACGTCATGATTTACAGTGTGTGATGTACATGAGGATGCTCACAGCAACACAATACTACTAACAGCAGTAACAAAACAGTTCATCTTTCTTGCAATTATGAGCTATTGCAGCATGGCAGTGCTGTGGTGTGTATCATAATGTATTACACAACAGCAGCAGCAACAGCAGCAGCAACAGCAGGAGCAGCAGTAGCAATTGTGATACAGGTAGACATTTACACCACATGCTGTGCGCTGTGATGTCGCTGCAGCAGTACACAGTGACAGTCATCAATACGCAGTAGCATTTAGCCAGCAGTCGTTTCTCAATGCGCTGCGCAGCATGACCAGCAGCAGCAACAGCAGTTACAGCCACACAGCATGTGTGAGACCGCAGTGTCGCACATTACAGAGTATCAGCGCAGTTCTTTAATGTTGCACAACACATGCATGATGCAATCCGGATAAAAGAAGCTGGTTGCAGTTGCAGTAGCAGCAGCAGCAAATGTTTTACTAGTACTTGCAAGCGTAGAAGTCTTGCTCATATAGACATGGATGTGGTCATACACACACACTATCACACATCACATCATCCAATCCTTGCATCAACTGTTGCAGCAGCAGCAGCTACATGAGCCCTTGATGCAACTATACACTATGTAGGGTTAGGCCTTCAGCTGATGCACAATCACACAGTAACACATGTACAATATACCAAGACACAGAGCACATGTATTGAATAGTCTATAGTATACATGATGCTGCACATCACAATACATGATGTAAAGTGCGTAGTACAGAGTACCTTTATGCTGCTACGTTCGGTACACACTGCTGCTACAGTACTGCTGTTGTTGCTGCGGTTATCTATTGTTGTTGTACAGTACTGTAGCTGCTGCTGCTGAGATGGTCCTGAAGCGCAGGACTAATTGGGTGCTTTCAGAACGTAGCACCTACACATTTTGAATCAATTGCTGTGAGGGATGGCTGCTGCTGCGCCGGAGAGTGTTGTTGCTGAACTGCCTGATGCTGACGATGACATCAGACCTCCATGCAGGTAGAGATCTAGCCCATTGCAAATCCGTTACTTTGCATTCATTTGTAAGATCTCCTTCTGTTGTTTATGTCGTTGCGATGCTGCTTTGGAAGCTGTAGAGAGGTCAACTATAGTGTCAGTAAGACAGCAAACATTGTTCTCTAAATTAGTTACATGCATTCAGTAGACACTCGGGTGCTTTTGGTTGCATATGCGCTGTACGTACTGCAGGTTTCATCTGCTGGGCACTTGCAAGTTTGGCACAGCTTGCACTTACAGCCATGCTGCAGGCATTGGCGTAGGAGATAAGAGACCACTCTGCCCATACATTGACAAGCCTGGAGGCTGCCGCCATGGTGCTAGCTGCTTTTTGAGGCATCCACAGTCTGAAACTGAACTGGCCGCAGCTGCTGCCCTAGCACTAGCTGAACAACAACAGCAGCAACAAGAAGCAGCTGCAGCAGCCGTTGTAGTAGAAGATGTAGAGATAGGCCTTGTTGTTTATGGACCTAACGGTGAAGCTCACAGACAGGTGCCAAAGCAAACAGCGGTGCGCTCAAAGCTCTCAGCGCATGCACCAGAATTTAAGTTCACACCTGCAGCAGCAGCACCTATAGCAACAGTTGTAAGCGAAGCTGTAACAGAGGAGTCAACAGCAGTAGCAGCAGCAGTAGTAGAGCCAAAAGCACAAGCAAAAGAGAAGGCTGATGCAGAGCAGTGTGGCATTTGTTTTGACAGCATAGCAGCATGTGGTAAACGGTTTGGTCTACTAACAGGGTGTGATCATGTATTCTGTTTGGAGTGTATTAGAACATGGCGTAAGAGTACATCAGTTGAAAAGGATGTTAGTAGGAGCTGCCCTTGCTGCAGAGAGCACAGCTACTTTGTTATGCCATCTAAATTCAGTGTTACTGGAGAATCCAAGGTAAACGCTAGTACTGCTTCAAAGAATTATGTAATGCCTCAATCATGTGAATATCAGAAGCTTCACTGATTGCTTCGTCATGATATGCAAGTCACTGTGGTACTTGAGACTGCATAGGTAACAAACAATCGTTCTTGTGTTATGACAAGTTTATGACAAGTTCACATACAAGCACTTCATTTGCGTATGCATCATTATGTTAACGCGGTATGTTGACCCACTTCCACTTCCTGTGTATACACTGTATATACATGCATGCATGCTGCCAGGTGCAAGCAATAGCAAAGTACAAGGAGTGCCTGTCCAAACGGCCGTGTGCACTATTCAAACCTGACAACCCGGCACACAGTTGCCCTTTTGGCGCCAAATGTCACTATGCACACACTGCTGCAGATGGTGTGACAGATCTAAAAGCAGCCTCAGAATTTCCTCACAGCTCTAGGTTCAGTTCTTCGGTTAAACCAAGCAGCAGAACTGGTCCTTTCGGTTCAACATCAGTATCTCGCCGACAGCAGCGTTGGCATGCACATCATCCTCATCATCATGGCTATGGTAGTGGTAGTATGCCATATGAGAGACTAATAGAGTCATTGCATCATGATGAACTGTTAAGACTGAGTGAACTGTTTGAGCAGATCATCATGCTGGAAGGAGACGACTTTGTAAGTGTACATATGGAACTATATACTTATAGGATTATCTACATATACAACTATATACATGTATACACAAACATATATATATATATGCATGTAGTACATTTTTTTGTACTGTGATATAATCATCGCTTAGTATGGTTGTCGTACTAAGCAATATAGCATTATGACTGTTTGAGTGTGAAGTTGCTTAGTATATCTATTGTTGCTCATGTAGGTGCTGGTCAAAGGTCAAAGGCACCAGCAGCCATAGCAAGTTGTTGTGACGACTGCTATCTTCACCAGAGAGGTTTTGCTCGTGTTAATGTATCGTCAAAGGCGCCACAGTTACTAATGATGTTTGCCATTGTCTTGTTCTGCCGTGTATATATACAATACTATGCTATTTACACAGTTCTTTGATGATTGAGCATGCGCAACGGGGCGTTGCAGACAGCAACCACTAAACTGCACTGCAAAGTGCGGGACAGTCATAATAGGTTACGCGAAACGACCACAGGAACAGAACAAAGTCTTGTAGACAAGCTGCCATAAGTATCACTGGAATTCTACAAAGCTCAATAAACAACACAAACAGAAAACTGTAGCAAGCACTGAAGTAAGCAGCAGAAATGTCATGTATGAAAAGTAATCTCATAAGTAGCATGCTGTGTGGTCAATGTAGTAGCATATGTAGCAATTGTACACGATACTGTAGCATGTAGGTAAGGTACAAGCTAAAACAACAAGGTGCAGTAGCGGTATACCAACAGGTGATGTGTAGTCGATAGCAAATGTATGTAGCAAGTAGTCCTGAGCACTGTGCCAGCATGAACGAATGCACTGCAGTGTAATGCAATGCTGCAATATATATGATTGTCGTTTTGCAATATACTTCGCTCTTGTACTACTGGCTGCACACTTTCGGTTTGCATGCATGGGGATAGGTTCATTGATCCAAACATCCAGTTCTTCCTTACACGCTGAGATAGAGTTGTAAAGAACACTCATGGCTCATACAAGCTGTGCAAGTTGTGTGTGACAGATGTCGAGATGCAATAGTGCTGGCGTGTTAATATAGAGCAATTGCAATGTTAACCCAAAGTTGACACTGGCATCGGCAGCCGTCAGTTGTAGGTCTATAGTTTTACATCTGCTCTCTTCGTTGAGCGTATCGCCAAAGACAATGCACGCAGTCTGCTTCGACAGTCAAGCCCAGTGCAGTAACAACGACAATCATTACAAAGTTGCGTACTTCCAATTATCTGAGGAACTCAATTCGCATTTTGTATGCTGCGTTGTATGCATTTGGAAAATGATCATCACTGCATATCTCTGCAAATAATAAGGCGGTATCTGACATTTGTTTGTACACTCCAGTTGCTCTGCTATGTTGACGCTAGCATCAACTGTTCACGTGTGACGCAAGAGTCTCTGTACGCTTGCATCTTAAATGCTGCAGTGTATGTGCATATCTACACCAGTGCTAAGCCTGTAGGCACATCTTGCACTGCTCTTAGGCGTTCGTATGAACAAGCAGGTCATCTTCATGAGTGGGCTTTGCTTACAACAAGACCTTCTATTGCCAAGCACGTTTCAGTGGCTTTTCTAGTTCATCACGCACAGCAGCTTCTAGCTGCTGCATTCGCTGCGCTCTCTGTGCAGCTGCCTTCTCTTTCTGCAGGCCAGCGTCTCGCAGCTGTCGTGTACGAGCGCTGCTCAGCGCTGATTGTATCTGTCGGCTTGTCTGCTGCTTACGCCATGCCAAATGAGCAAGTCGCATTTGAATAGCATAGGTATGGCTATCCTCCATTGGGAGTGTTGCTTGTGCAGTTGTAATCATCGCAAAGCAAAAATAAAAAAGCAGGCTCAGTTTTCTGACGGTTTCAGAAGTGTTTAGAACGCGCTGGAGCGGCATGATGTTTGTACAATGGCAGCTCGCACTCCTGATATTCATCCTATGCATGGACAGCACCGAGAGCTGGTTTGTACAGCCTGTAGCGCATCAGCGAGCATGTTCTGCGATCACTGTGATGCGTCAGTCTTCTTCAGCCACACCTGCATTACAACGGCTATGGCCTTTCAGAAGTACAGCTGAACCGAGAGATCAACCGTCAACAGCACATCGCAGCTGGCTTGATGCTAACTTTGATGGCAAGGAGCACGTCAGCATGCTGATCATTTCACGCGACAGTTCTGATGCTGTTCCTGACAGTGCTGAGTTGAGTGGATTTGTACAGCCGTGTCCTGCATTCAAGCGAGAGCTGACAGTATCAGCAACGCAAAGCGATGCTTGGGCGGATGAACTATTGCAGCTGCTTATAGCCAATCCAGAATACAGTAGCCAAACTAGTGTAGATTGGCTGAAGCGAGACATCACACACACAGCGAGAGAGTTCGAAGCATCGCTTGCAAGACGAGACAGTGGTGCAGCAAAGAGCGAGCAACGGCAGCAGTCATATGAGCTGATAGTCAAGCTAGAAGTGATTGAAAGCAAAACGCTGTGTCCAAATTTCCATGTAGACAAGGTGGACAGACGACTAATATGTACATACGTAGGACCAGGTACGAGCTTTCATAATGCAGTTCATATTTTGCAAACCTAATGAGTATTTGCATCGTAATTGCATGTATGGAACTGTGCTGGGCTGCAAGTCCCTGTGTAGCTGTGAAGCAGCACGCTATCACTTTTGTCAGTCATGGCAAGGCGTATCAGTTTGCGCAAACTTCTGCATTGTGGCGTCCTATCAATTGCTCATGACGATACTTCCATCACAGCGCGCGCACAAAAATTACTCAGCGCTTACTGTAGTACATATGGTCATAATTACTGGTTGCTGTGCATTAACATAACGAATCGCTGGTGATCCTTTGCTCAATGGTGCAATGTCATATACACAAATACAGGTACTGAATGGCTTAACAATGCAGACTGTGATAGGAATGCTGTTATGAACAGATTAGGCAATAGTGCTATAAGTAAGCACACAGACACAGCAATACAGCAAGCAGAGCCATGTGATATACTGATACTGAAAGGTGGTGTAAATACTGGTGTTGTGCATAGGTCACCTCCATTAGCAGCAGGCAGCAAACGGCTGATACTTACTATAGACGAACACGTAGCCTGACCTCAGCTAGCTCATATAGCTGAAACACAAGCTGAAGCAAAGATGAAGCTTACACAGGTTCAGGTGCTGGTGCTGCTCATTCAACACAGCAGAAGCGCAAGTCGCTCTTTCTGCAACGAGCATTTTGCTGTGGTGCGTTTGGTTGTCACCGCATTGGGTTCATCAAAACGCAGATCGCATCTGAAATCGTAAGAGATTTCATCTGGAAAACAAGGGCGTTTTTTTTTCCTTTTTTCCCGGATGCGATTTCCTTCTGGTTTTGCCTCCTTTGCTCTACGTTAATATGCCTACCAAGCGTGCTACAGTGAGCAGAGGTCCTTTGGATAGTGAAGCAGTTGTGCAGCAAGTCCTGAGCTACGTTGGACCTGGGCAATGGCTGATCTGTGCTTTGGTCAGCAAGAAGTGGCACGAGCTGTACGCAGAGGTGCAGAGCATAAAGCAGGAAGTAAAAGGTGATTTAGATAGATGGCTGTCACGAAGCTGCACTATCATTGCAAGCATGACCTTGTACAGTGCTGTTTTCGCCTCAGCTTCACGAGTCGAACTGGCTCGAAGCTGTGGGCTGAAACTGCGCTCAAGAGAAAGGCGCTTGCAGCTTGCAGCTGGCAGACATGGTGATGCAGAGACGCTGCTAGCGGCACGCAAGTTGGGCATGCCGTGGGCTGACTGCCTGCTCAATAGCATTGCTGAACAGCGAGATCTAGCTAAACTGCAAGTGTTGTATGAAACGAAAAAGTGTCGGCTTCCTATTGACATTAGCGCATACGCTGCTTGCAGTGGCAGCACTAAGCTGCTGTGGCTTAGGCTGAACGGCTGTGCTTTTACTCCAGATACAGTACGAGCAGCAGCATTGGGCGGTCACAAGAAGGCTGTGAAGTATCTGCACAAAAGTTTTTGGCATAAGAAGTGGGACGCCATAGCTTGCGTTGCAGCGGCCGAAAATTGTCATGCAGTCTTGCTGTGCTGGCTGCTCCAGCAGAACTGCACATGGCATGATCAGAGCACAGCTTACATCAGTGCTGCAACACAGAACAGGATTGATGTGATGGACTACTACTTTAATGCTGGACTACCTTTGCCCCCTGTGGCATATCTGACAGCGAAACTGAGTTGTGATGGTGCTCACGGCAGTCTTGCGCGGTGCCAGTGGTGGAAACAGCATGGGGCACCGTGGCCTGATGCTCTGCGGTACTATAACACACCTTGGACTAATGATGCAATAGAGTGGGCGCGAGCTGAAGGATGCACATCACCACTTTAGCAATTCTACAGGTATGTTTTTGGTTCACTTTCTGTATTTCCAGCACTCTTCAGTCTATCATTGAAGTATGCGCGTGTGTTAACAGTGCGCTTATTAATAGGTGTAGCATTACTGCAGTATCAGTATTCGGCAGTGCATCTTAGCAATGATAGCGTGCAAATGAGTTATCACAAACCATTTGTAGCAGTGCGCTGTGTATCTGACAAGGTATCGTTTACTACCGCTATCACTACGGCTACACAGGCAATAGTATGTATACTCTACTGGTGTTGAAACATGCTGTTGTTCAAGCCACACACATGACCTATAAGATGCAGCTGCAGTCATGTGCCAGTTACTTCACTACTCAACATACTACGATAGCATGCACATCAACTAATGAGGGGAGGGCATAACATAGAGACTGTGGTGCATGCTTGCGACACGATGTACTGTGATCTACAGTAGTGTTAGTGTGGGAAGTACATGATGATACACATTCAGATTACTGATCCGTGCATGCATAGTGTATGATAAAAAATACAGTGCACTAATCTCCCTTGGCTTTCTTTAAACTTGATCTGAGTTGTATGTGTGTTCTGTTTGCTCTCTTTGTTGTTATATATTCTGTTAGGGTGCAATCGAACTTTAAACACACATGCAGATCTTGCGATTGTAGAGCAGTACAGCAGTACCTGAGCTAACTTTGCACACATTAAGAAGTTGCATTATGTATGCGTTGAGACAGTCAACATTGTGAGCATACAGCGTATCAGCAGCGGTAAGTCACTTGACAGCAGGTGTCACAACACGACAACATAATACAACTGCAACAAAGAGTTGTGCCGCGCACTACGGTAGTTGTAAGAACTATCAGCAAGTGTGCATTTGCAGCTTATCATTAGTGTAGTGACATCTACCATCACATGCTGAATCACAATACCGCTGCTGCTATCTCTATATCCAACATGACTAAACAAGTCATCAACAGCGTTCCATTGATTGAACATATAGTACAACTACCTGTATAACTACTTTTGTCCTTCTACAGATACTATTCTGGGAGGCGGCTCTTTACCCGGCATAAAGTTCTTTCCAGTAGAATCAATTATACCTTCCTTTTTAAGGTCTTCAACATCACGGATCATTACTAGTTCATACATACCATTACTAGGCCGTTTGATTGGTATATATCGTGAAAAAGGACCAAATTCTCCTGACTAATAGTGTTGAAAAGCACAGTGTAATCCATATAGTGTCAACGTACACAATAGCAAGGCGGTTAGATATGTCGTACTGGTCAAGACAAAATAGTAGTAGCAGCACTATGCACTGATATCGTATCATGTCGCTAATGACATCATATAATGTTACTAGTATTGCTTGCGTTGAGCGCACTATAACAGTGACGCATTCAATGAAGTGTTATTCAATACACCATATGCATATCTCATCGCAATACATTCACAAATCATCAAATATCAGTACATAATATTATTATTAGTAGTTTACCTGTGTGTTCAGGAACATTTTTTCAGCAACAATAGCATCATTCTTTACTTTGTTCTCTGCAGATCTGCACAACAGTACATCATTAAAATATGCAATGCAATAGCAGTCAAGTGAGTACATGCAATAGCACAACACTGCTGTTGTAGATTAGCATATAGTGTGCAATGAATGATGCAAAAAAGATTAAATTGTCGACACACACCTTACAAGATCGTGTGTTTACTACGCTTTGCATCAAACTATGTTCACGGTCATGTCTATCCTGCCACACAGCGTGTTTATTGCGTAGGCTCTATCGATTGGAAGAATTAAAACCATAAACCATAGTCATATATACTATGATTATATATTATGATTCACCTCTTTTTAAGTTTAGTGATGAGTTCACTCTCTGGTTCTTCTACACTAAGGCTAGCTTTCTTTGTTATTGTAGGAAAAGAACCTTTCTCAAGTGGTGTAACTGCCAGTGCACTCTTATCTGTACTGTACACTTCACACCTACCATTAATTGCAGATCGCTTTATACATAGCTGCGTGTGTGTTTTTTGAAAGAGACAGTATATAAGTAAAGGATACATAAGATCACGATCAGCACTTCAGATTTTATGCGATGTATATGCAGTGCAGCAGGTTGCACTTGTAATTGCGTGCTGTGAAAAGTAGAGACTTGTTTATGCGGAGCAATGTGACATGATCTGTATGCAACAAGCGGCCTGCAAAGATATGTACAGCTAGTGCTTACCGTGCCTTGGTTCTTCGACAGCTGTAAGTGCAGGGTGACATGTCAGCATGGAGACAGCGGGCAAGCAGGCGACCATCACCTAAGAGTTAAATACAAGCTTGCAGTGCAGACTCTACATGCACGCGCTTTGCAGTTGGGCATCTGAACAAACATGTACTTTTTAGTTTACCTCTTCGGTCTTGAACATGCCAAGCTCGTCAGCAAAGGCTGCCTGCGTGTGCAGCAAACATGCAGCTGCTAATAAGCTGGCACCTATGCAACTGGCTTGCTGCTTGGCTTGCGAGATCGCTGATTTTGAAACGCGATCCGCGCTCATGCTCATCGGCGCGGTAAAGCAGCTGCACGGCAGAGCACTGAACAGCAGTGCTGTAACCACAGCCCACAGCAACGTCATGATGCTGTGCATGTTTGTCGCAGCACAGCAAAAAAGACGTTGGGATTACAAATGTAACGGTTCTGATATTTTGTGAAAGCCTTGATTGCGCAAGAGCGAGAGAGATAGACCGGGCGGCATGAGGGCAGATAGCCAGTTGCACGATGCTGCGTCATCGCAGCAGCAGCAGCAGCAGCAGCAGCGCTTCAAGACTGCTCCTCTGGCGCTGCAAGTGTGTCGAGATGCTACCTCGGGTGCGCTGCGAGTAACACCAAGCGAGCTGCACTTCAAGGATGTCACATCAGGGCTGCAGTTTGTGGCCACACTTGCTGTGCAGAATGCCTCCACCACCAGGTGCGAATACAGCGTACTCACTGTCATTAAATTGCATGTCACAGGATGGCTGCTCTGTTTGCTTATACATGCCATGGCCAATGCTTGGTAATGGCATGCTGTAGTTACAAGCCATATTGAATTGTATGCAAGCACGATGAGAAGCTGCGTCATACGTTCCTGAAATGACAGATCAATATCTTTAAAAGACAAGTTTAGCTTGCGTATCAGTTCAAGTCAAAGAATCATATATCAGCTGCAATCAGCACAGCCCTGGAGTGACTGCGCCTCACTGCATTGTTGCTATACTTTCAGCTAACCAGTGCACACCTTTGATCTACACAATGATACATCATCTATGACAGTGTAAAGAGGGTACGTATAGTGCCACCACAATCAAAGCTGTTCAGCCTGAACTACACCCCTGTTCTAGGCGTGGCTCCAGGTCTAGAAGTCACAGCAGAAGTGACATTCCAACTCGAACATGGCGTGTCACCACCATCACAAACCGTTACTGAAAGTGGCGTTACAGCTGCTGACACATCATTAACAGAATACACTGATAAGCTTGTAATCAGCTGCGGTGAGGACACTATAGTAGTACCACTGATTGCAAGGCCGCCGTGTGCTGAGCTGCAGTACACAGAGTTCATCAACTTTGGTGCTGTTGCTGAGGGCCAGAGAGCTGAGCTGCCACTTACTATCACTAACACTGGTAGCAGGTAAATACACATATGATACAATGCATATAGAGAAGTAAATACATATTTATATATGTAAGAACAACAGCGTACAAAACAGATATAACTAGATACACTAGCATAAGAGATTGATTGCTATAGTTACTGCTTATCCTGCATTAGCTGCACGCTGGTAGTGCCTGTCAATATGTGCATAATTAATAGAGCTGTCGTGTTGCAAGCCACTCGAATCCGCAATTTACTTCGAAGTATGTAGTAATAAGAAAGCTTATGCATGAACTCTACTCGTTGCCAGTGGAAGCTGCACTATACTGCGACACACCGTAGTTTTGCAGCTGTGTCTGATACATACAACAATTGCGTAAACGTCTCATGTGCAATGTCAATCAGTGCATGTGTATATCACTAACAATAAACTAATTGTGTGTATACATTGACATTGTGCTCAGGTCTGGCAAGTACCGTATAAACTATGACACATCCCTGCCAATAACAATCACACCAAGAGAAGGGTTTCTATCTGCTGGCAGAAGCTATGTATATGATTCTGATTCAACAGAAGCATTATCAACTTCAAGTAATAGCACTAATAGTGCAGTAGTGACAATTGAGTTTGATGCTGTACGTTGGCAGCAGTTACAGCAGCAGGCGTTACAGGTACCCTTTAGGTGCATTGCAACGCTAGAGTGCGATGGCTGTTTGAACTCCAACAGTAACAGTGCCAGTTCAGCGCAGTTCAAGAGAATCATTGACATCAGTGCAGCTGTTCAGCAGCAGAAACTTCAACTATTGGGGGGCGAAGGTGGGCCTCTTTCAGACTTGAACTTTGGTGAACTGTACTTTGGTGGAAAAAGAGAGATAGTGGCGAGTCTCTTTAACCGAGGTCCAACGGCTGCTACCTTCACTGCTGCAATTGATTGCATCACTGATGTGAATGGTAGCAGTGGTGGTGATGATACACTGAGTAAGGTGAGTACAGTACAGATATATACTGTGTACATAATGCATACCAGTATGATAGTCGTGTGCATCATGCAGTGTACGTAGAATAGTGTAGTATGTATCATGCAGTACTGTCCATACTGTACATACGCACAGTACTATAGGATATAGGATAGCATACTTATGTATAGTATCAGACCATGAACATGTAATGCGCGTACTGCACATGAGTATAGTATTTAGTTTCTAGGTGGTGTCTGCATGCTAAGCTTCTGTACGTCAGACAGGCCTTACGCACTGACATGCAGTATCATACATTAGTGACTATCGTTACTGTGTGTGTGCATGATACGTGTGTCATTGCAGTGTAGTGTCGTGTATCGATGTTCACACAACATCGTAGGACAGTGTGGTAGTACTGATGCTTGTGCTGATGCTGCAGTACTACAAAACACTTGTTTGCTAATACGATCACTGCTGCTAATATTGCTGATCCTGCTTTATCTTACACATGCAGGATAAGAGTACAGCTACACTATCAACTACTGCTACTAATACTGACAATGGTAATACTAAAAGCAGTAGCAAGAAGCAGAAACCTAAATTCTCTATAACCCCTAAAGACGGATGCATACAACCGGGATGTAGTCAACTACTACGTATACAGTTCACACCTACACTACCGGTACCAGTAAAAGGCTTTAGAACAGCTGCTACAGCTGCTGCAACTGCACTGGCGGAGTTTACTGCAAAGCTCAGCGTGGAAAATGTTGAGCTGAAAGAAGATTCCTTCGGTTTATCTCTGAAAGGCAGAGCAGCTCAGTGTGCTGTAACAGTTTCTCAGAGTGTTCTGAGGTTTGGAGACTGCGCCTGTGCAGATAGACGTGACATCTTGATAACGGTTACAAACCCGGGACCGCTAAACTGCAAATATGCACTTGAAGCACCCGCTAATTTTAGTTGTACTCCTAGAACTGGCACTATTGGTGGTGAGTCACAGGCGAAGATTGTCATCAGTTTTGTGCCACATCAGCTTGGAGCTTTCAAAGATACTGTAGTGTTTGTGCTTGAGAACGGGACTGCAGTACGTGAGATCAGAGTCATAGGCAACTGTATTGCTGCTAGTACTATCACTGGTGTTACTGGTACTGCAGTTGCTGATACAGCTGCAACTGCACCTACTGGAAGTACTGATGGTGTAACTGCTAAGTTCAAGTTTGTGAAGTCACAAGCTGCTGCTGATGTGAGATTAGCTGCTACTATAGCTAAACTACACCCCTGGCAGGTGCGCATGCATGCAACTCACATATATACACACTGCACCACTACTTGCATACATTGTATACAATGTAATGAGTTATATACTGCAGTCACATGGCGTATGTGCACAACTTTTACTGTAGTGGTATTATACTATGTATCTTGTGCCTTATTTGTAATACATTCACACGACGTACTGTAGTTGCGTCAGTGTATGTATCACTGTGCTTTGTAAGTTTGCTCGTGCATTGTTTGGACAGTACAGCTGGGCATACATACCGAGTACACATTGCTCAACAATAAACGCAACACAGCTGTCAGTATAACACTATTCACGTATGCGAACACACGCTTACACACTACCATGTACAAACACACTCACACGCCATCATGCTATACATGACTACACGGTAAACATACAACAATACATGAAACAACAACAGAGGCCTAGCCCTATTGATCAAACAGACATGCAGTCCACAAACAGTTGGGATGAAATGGACTGCGGCGTGTCACTTGATGGTAATGGCAAGTCAGTCATCAGTCATGCAACAAAGCTAACATGTAGTAAGCAAGAGCTGGCACGCCGCTGTGCACACAAGCTTGAGTACGCAGCCTACCTTGTCAAACAGCGTGAAGCACGAGCAGCAGCAGTAGCAGCACGCAAGCACAATCCTGATACTGATCTGGTGAATGTAGGGTTTGAAAGGGGGTTACAACAGTGTGAGCCGCAGCTACAGCTACCAGTGTCACTGCAGAGAGACAAACTGTTCCTGCACAATCCTGCACAGGTCTACAATAGCAGTGCTGCTAGTAACAGGTAATGTGCTGTGTTCTATTATATTGATAACAGCATCGAGTTACAACAAGTTAAGCTGCAATGATGATCGTGGTGCGCTCTTTTGATCAGCATGTGACAAGAGGTTGCATTGCGAGAACTTCGTGACTCACAATACGAGCAATCCAATCCAGTACATATGCGTAGAGCTGCAGTGCTTGAGTGTTATTGTAACATCTAATAGATATACATCTTTAGTACGTGTACATTGACCTAGGCTTATTGTTCGCGGCAAGAAGTTGCAGTACCAACCTCTAATCACGACCAAAAAGACGTTGCACTGACACACATCATGTACTCACTCTCATACGCATACATGACTCCACTACTGTGCATGCTGACTCATATGCGTTACAGTAAGGGCGCACAGACTGCATCTGCTGTAAAGTTCAAGTCACAGCCAACTTCACAAGCTGAAGTTAGAGACTGTGCACTTGAAGTTACACCCGCTGAGCTGGCACTTGTTGAAGTTCTGCACTCACGGGTGATTGATTTTGGTCGAGTAACCGTTGGCACAGTTGTGAACCGCTCTGTGCATGTGCGGAATGGTCTCCCTCATGCAGTGCAGTTCTCACTGCATCCTGCAAAAGATAGCAGTTCTGAACTGTTGAGCGGCACTAATCCACTCACTCAGATCATACCCGCTGGTGCTATCGGGTTAGTTGAAGTAGCGCTGAACTGCAAGCACTCAACTGTTACACAAGGGCGCGAGCAGCAGCTGAAACGCACACTGAGTTACAGTGTTAACGGTGCAACTGGCGGCGGTTGCAAACTGACACT
>AXNI01003506.1:0-10970 GCA_000498555.1 Heterococcus sp. DN1 | reverse complement strand
CAGTAATGTCTGCGCATGCACAGCAAAAGTTGTAGCAAAAGCTGTACTTCCAGCAAAGACATGTGCATCAATGTAATGTTAGTTCTTACACGCTGGCAGTACCGCAATATGCTATCTTGCACCATACAAGTATGATAGACAAGTGTGAGTACTAGATGTCAAAGCAGCAATTAGCCTCACCTGTTTGCTTTGTGTAGCTCTTCGCTTCTACACTGCCTTGATTTATGTAGTAGATTGTGCTTATGTACACCCTGCTTCATATACACCTAATGTTGCCCAGGTGCCTTTATAAGTATCACCATGTCCCTGTACATCAACTTCCTATTACTAGTAACACTAAGTCAACCGCATCACTTCACTTCGTTGCTGGCAAACTACTGCTACGTTTAGCATTATGATTGCTGTACAGAAGCTTTACTCGCCAACTTTATTTTTCAGAACACATAGTAACACAGGCATACCAATAGCCTGTTGTCGGATTACAAAGAACATCGAGTGAGAAAACAGTGTGTGCATAGTTGTAGAAGTATACAGTATTAGCCTCTACACAAAGCATTGAAAACTTTGAAGGCGAATACACACTGCATTAGATGCAGCTGCAGTAGCAGTGACACCACCAGACATACTAGTGTTAGGCATCGGTGGCTATCACCAACGTGTACAATGTCTTCAAGAACATCAGTCATCATGTACATAGACGTAATACAGTTCGCAACTCAGTCAAGCTTGATGCCATTTGCGTATACACGTAATCGTGATACACAGCTTACCTATGCCAGAAAACTGCAGCAACTCCATATAGAAGGCAAGTCACTCCTGCAGCCGTTGGACACACACCACACGTATCAGCCAGATGTAGCTTTGTTCTCTTGAGCCTGGTGTAACAAGTTAATGTACGTACACACACAATGCGCATAAGTGCATGCTGTGGTGCACAGGGTCGCTCAGGTTGTTGTTACGCGAGAGCACAAGGTCAATGTGACACGTTGAGATACCACAGAGTAAGGCCTTGCGAGCAAAGTGCACTGTGTCGTTGTATGAGCTACTCACCGCGTGTTCGTCGTGTAGTGCCATCAATCAGTATTAGCTGTGTTCTCCTTGGGCTACAGCTAATCCTATCTGCAGCAGTCGCGCTGCCGTGATGCTCGCATGCTAGCAAAGCGTATCAGATCACAGCGATGACGTTACAAACTAGTGCACAAGCAGTCAAGCGAGAGCCTCACAGCCATTCGTGTTTTGAAGGGTTACCAGCTGGCTGCGAGCGCCATCAATGGGCAGTAGAATACGTTAGGCAACGCTGTTTCCTACCACAATGTTTATGTGAGTACGCAGTGATCCCACCAGCATGCACGCGAATGTTCAGTCGTAGAGATCTTGCCATTGAAGGCGTTGAACAAAAGCAGCTACAGATGCAGCTGCTCTTGCTCTGACAAGAATCTAAGTGGCACTGCTGTACTCAAACATAGGGCAGAAATGCTTAGACGCACGCCGCCAACTTATGTAACCCTTACAAACATGGGAACTCGTGCGGCTCTCGATGAACTTGCAGCAAATGAGTGCTGCTGCTGTGCAAGAGAGTCTTGTAACCAGCTGTCGTGCGCTGCTGCAGGTGAGTGCTGCTCATGCACTGATCACCGTGTGCTGCTGCTACAGCTGACAGTGCTGTATGTGCTGTCCGAAGTGTGCTTGAGCAGCGTTTGAGAAACTTCACTTTTTGCCTTAGATGAAGTAGTACGCACTGCAGCTTTGCAATACAGCACCACAACGAGCGGGCAGCAAACCCACGTGACCCGTTATAAAAGTAACCGCCGAAAACCCAAAGGGGTGTGTCGTGTGCTGCGGACGAGTCTTGTTTCTTCCATTGAACTCGTTCACTTGAAGCTTGTATTCAGCTTGGATCTAGCATGCAGGCGTTCGTCAATGCTGCACAAACGTGCATCTTCAGCAAGAGCCTCGACAACATGCGAGAGCATGTGTTGCTGTGCTTAGTGGTGAGTACGTGTTGATGCGTCATGCTCGCATTTTGGTGGTTGACGTGCGCTTATGCGGCTTGCTCCAATGTTACGTTGCGTCTAAATGCAGGCCGGGCAGGTCGTGCCCGAACTGCCGAAGAAGATGTTCTTCAGGTCTCTGCAGGACTGTGGCCCTCTAGACTCAGCAATCGCACTAGCGGAAGCTGTCCGCTATGACTACGACACCGAAGTCTCATTTCCAAAAGGCTTCGAGGCAAACTCGTCTGAGTTTCCTAAAACAGCGAGGATGCTTTTAAGAGGGCACGCCAACGGCCCTCTAGGAGTGATACTGATGGGCGAGTCTGAGACAGCACCTGCTCACCTTGGAGTGCTCAAAGATGGGTGGGCTACTGCATACGCTAGCGCTGCAGGGGCCTCGTTCGAGTTCGAGCACACGCTCACAGCAGGAGCTGCAGCAGACGTGGCCGAGCACGGACTTGCTGGCCTAGCTAAGCTGGGCTTAAACATCCCAGGTAATAGCCAATCACAGCATCTTTCAAACATCATTGCTGGCGCACTTGCTCATCTCTTGCACCGCAGCATCTTCATTTGCAGCTGCTCCGCCGCGCTATTGCTGCATTTGTTTTTGTGATATACACACGTGCTCACATCAACCTTCCCTTATGACACACATTGCACTGCAGAGCTAGAGGGTGGCACAGGCGGCACTGTCCAAGGTCTACAGAGCACTGCACCTGTTGCAGGCGCAGCAGCAGCAGAGGTGAGCAAACAGCAACAGCGCTTAGCATCACTTACAGCACGTCCCCACAGCACTGATGACCCAGTATGCATCGAAGCCGGCGTATCAACGCAGCTTCATGTTGACTGTGTTGAAACCCAGCCCTTTGCCATTGGGCTGCGTCCTGCCAGCTCAACACTGACGTGTTTGCTGACGTGTACACACTGCATATAACACTATCAATGTACTCATCATTACTCATCGGTACAGGGTGTCCAAGGTGGCTTCACAAGCAGTGCTGCAACAGCACCAGCAGCAGCTACTAGTGGTTTCAGTGGCCTCAGCAGCTTCGCCAGTGGTGCATTTGGAGTCCCTGCTGTGCCGCCATCAGTGAGACGTGGCAACAAGCCCAGTGCAGGCTTTGGCTTTGGTATGTACTACAGTATTTATACTTATAGTACTTATAGTATATGCTGTTCAGGATCTGCAAGTGCTTACGATAACTGGAAGCACCGCCACTGCGCCATGTCCTTTGCTACAGCAACACCGCGAGTGAATGGTAGTGCGCGTTATTCAGCAGTATAGCATGGCATTGGAGCTCATGGCAAATGCTTTTTTTTTAACGATGTTGTGAATGCTTCTGCACTGCACACTTGTGAACTACAGGAGGAGCACTACCTATGACTAGCAGAGCCAGCAGCAGCAAGCCAAACATGTTTAGGGATGACGATGACACTGGCAGCGCTGCTGAGAGCATCAAGCTAAACTTTGGTAAGTGTCTCATTAGGGCATATTATATTAAATAGGCTGATCTGTCATGAACGCTGTTAGATAGTAGTGAAGAGCACACTGGCTCACTGCTGACGCTGTTGCACAGCTAAGTTCATCGCTGATAGTGCAGTAGAGCCCTGTGTGTGCAGCACACTACTTGCTTAAGCGCAGTGATAGATGGTGTACAGCGAGGCACCAGTAGGGAAACAAAAAGTTGAGTGCATACGGTCACTAACTGATGCTGCCTCGCTGCTGACCACTGTATTACCGTATACTACAGGCAGTGCGCCACTGATGACTTGCAGGGGCAAGGGGGCTGTGAGCATGTTCAAAGACGATACTGACCTGGACAACAACAGTGACTCGCGTACTACTGGTCCTACTGGTACAACTGGTAATGCTAGTGCTGATGCTACACTGCTGCCAGCACCTATGAGAGTTCCGGTCATGTCCTTGGGCACACGCGCTGGGGGAGGTAAGCGTGCGAACACATCTTTGTTTCTGTACAGTTGATTATTTGCTTTTTTTCCAAAGAACTGAGATTTGGTCGGCAGTTGAGAACAAACGTACAGAGTGATGGGGCGCTGTGCAGCATGATTTATTGTGTTTTCTTTCGCTGGTTTGTTGCAAGGACTTGTATATCTTGTCTCACAGCACACTGCTACTGCAAATTGCTATGCATCTAACATTGTAACATACACTACAGCACCTGCTGTTGGTACTACTGCTACTACTGGTACTGGTACTACTGCTACTATTGGTGGTGGTACTGCTGGTACTGCTGGTACTGCTAGTGCTGGTACTGCCAGCGCTGGTATTGGGCTGACTCAGCAGGCTCCAACAAGTGCATTCAGCTACAATGTGAGTCAATAACTGCTATACTGCAGTATACTATGCTACGAAGTATGCATGATCCTGTCAGCAGCTATAGACAGTTTGGTAGAATTGCAATCTGCGATGGATGAGCATGCTGAGGCGTGGGTTGACAGTGTGCGCATCACTTCAAACAAAAAATCTGTAATCTTCTGCTGATGCTAACCTACAGCTCTCTGGTTATAACGTGCCGCTTGTCCTCTCAACTTGTCTTATTGCGGGCTACACACAATCAGGGCACACAACCTGACACAGCAGCAGCACTACGTGCACTGGAGACAGAAGTAGCAGCTCGCTACACCAGCACTGCTGCTGGTGCTACTGCTACTACTGCTGGTGCTGATGCAGTGGTACGTTGTCACTACCATTGCCCTGATAGGCTTGCCTTTTGGAGTACTGCGCTGTGCCATTAGCTTGTTCACATGAAACTTGTGCTGTGCTTTGTACGTACGACTGAGGGCATGTGTGCAAGCACAAACACTACTCTCAAACTGATCTTACTCTATGCTACATCTCGATATATCGCCTTTGTACTGCACGTTATGCTTGCACAGAAAGAGGCAGTGAACAAGGAGATGATGTCCTCAATGAGCACGCTGGCCAAGATGTACATGCAACACAACAGCATGGACCCTACTGCGTTCACTGCTGAGCTGCTAGCACAGCTGTCACTGAGTGACACTAGTGGTGACAGCAGCAAGGAGCCTAGTGTGGCAGTAGCAGCAGCAGCTGTAGGACGCAAGAAGAAGCCTACTCTCACTGTCAACACAGGCTTTGGCGGTGGAGGCATGTCGACTACTGGTAAGCACACCACCAAACACGCTTAACAAGTTCACTTACAGTTGTTTGTTGTCTGTGCAATCTTGCGAATACTTGAATGTTTGCTGTTATGGTATGTTGTGGACACAAAGCTACTGCTCCTAGAACTAACACAAATTGGTATAATAACACTCACACAAAACACGCACTGCAGATGACGTAAGTGGTCTGATGACATCTAAAGCAGCAGGCACTAGCAGCAGTGGTGGTGATTCAAGCAGTTTACACTCTGGTGCTATCACTGCTGGCTCAGCTCCCACAGCCGCCATCAAACGCTACGTAAGTTGCTAAGTCTTGCACTCTTAACACACTGTGTGTGCAACTTTCTCGCTGTGTATGCAACTCTATGTCGCACTGAGCACTACTGTTGCTAGCATTCTGATTGTCAGCCGTTAATGGCGTGCATGGATAGCACAACTGAGAGCACTGCTACTGATGCACCGTTCTTACAGACTTCTAACTTGTGTAATCTTGCTGCTTTTATCATAATCGTTTATGATCGATACAGAGCCTGAGCGCCCCTGCTAACATGTTTGACACAGTCACAGCAGTGTTCAGGCTAAAGACAGCTGTTGCAGCTAGCTACACTGCTACTGGCGGTGCTGACACTGATGCTGCTGGACGTGCAGCTGCTGTGGTACGTTGCAGTGTAACTCTTTGCTTTTATAGCTAACACAATGTTCGACAATAGACTGATAGTTCAACATCACTGCTTACAATACACTTGCCTAGCTGTCTCACTGACAAATTACCAATGGCTTTTGCTATTGCGTGCCAGTGCATGTGCTCACTCATAGCGCTTTAGCATAAGCTCACAACAATGCGCTGCACGCATTACAACTGATTACACACGTACAGGCTGCAGAGGTAGACAAGCAAGCACTGTGCATAGCAGTGAATGCACTAGACCAGTACACTCACGTGAGAGGGCTACACCCGCGTGTTGCTACAGAGAGCATGCTAGAAGAGCTGTGGAACCGTAACAACCCTCCTCCGAGATTCACTGATGTAGTGATCAAGAACCCAGCGCCTAAGCGCAGATCAGCAGCAGTCACTGAGAAACTTGTTGCTGCTGCTGGCGCTAGTGCTGCTGGCACTAGTGCTGCTGGTACTGCTGCTGCCGCAGTTCAGGACACTGTTGAGGAGGTGAGGCATACACACCATCTCTGCGTGCATGTGTGCACATATACCATACCGCTGTTGCTGTACAGACAATGCTACCATGCGTTGCTAGCTAGCAGTAGTCACAGCAGATGCTGTTCGAATTGTAAATTTGCGTGACTGCATACTAAGTGCTTGTGCTACTGTGTATACTGATCATCTGCTATGTTCATACCTCTTTCTACAGAGCACTGGAGAGATTGCTAAGGAGACTGCTACTAACACAAAGCGTGACGCGCCGGAGGGACCCTCTGAAACTGTTCCTGCTAAAGTGCAGCGCACTGAAGACTAAGAGCATATGTGCACCAAGAGCAGCAACAGCAGCAGTAGCCGCAACAAGCCAGCATAAGCAGTGAATGATGCGAGACAGCAGCGCTTAGCTGAGCTCTGTAGTCGCTGCCGCGGGAGCAGCGCACAACTGTGCGTCATGTACAGTAGCGTGTAGCTAGCAGCTGCTTGCAAGCTTGAGTGGTAGTGTTCGTGCAGCTATGTTTGTGTCTATGAGCTAACGTGCAGAGCTTCTGGGCAGGAGCTGCAGGAGCTGAGCTTGTTTGAGCCTGCAGGTCTATTGTTATTGTAGTAGAAAGTGGTAGCGGCTGGCAGTGGCGGTAGTAGCAGCTGTGTATGCGCACTGCAGCAGCAGCACTTTGCATGCTGCAGTTAGTAAGGGAGGCCGTGCGTACGCTGCTCGCCACCTTAGCGCTGTTTGTAATGAAGTGGTAGGGTTCTGCAGGAAGGTACAACTGTCAATGGGGAGCTTATGAGGGATGAATATCTGTATGGAAGCTAGAGCTGGGTGCTCTATGTGTCAGCGCTATTCGGATGTGACAACAACAACAATCATGGAAAGACGCGGGCTTACACTGGGCTGACACTGGGCTGATGCTAAGAGCGAGACATACATCACCGCTATACACGCCTTTACAGGGGCAATTGCTGTTGAAGGCAAATACACACTACTTCACAGCTAGTACGCATACTAGTACATACTTGTCGCATCGGAGACGCACGTGCACGTTCGAATTCGATCGGCGGCAGGCTGCACAACTTCAAATTGAAGGGCTCAGGTTTCTTTGGTTCAAGTTGTAACGTTCCGCTCAGAGAGATCATTGATCAATGGATCGAGCAGCCAAGCGCAGTGCAGTCTGCACAACAGACAGCAGCAGGCCTTTGGAGGAAGAGGTAGGCCTAGTCAAAAAGGTGCTTAGCTATATCGGCCCTGGGCAATGGTACTACATTGCAGCAGTGAGCAAGCTCCGGCAGCAGCTGTACACCAGAGTCTCTGCCACTCCCATGCTGGCAATTCGCCAACGATGTGCAGACTGGGGAGTGGGGGAGCGCGACGGCCAGCCCTGCATCTGCATTCCGCAGATGACGCTTTACAGCTCTGTGTTTGGCTCAGCTTCAAGAGTGAGGCTTGCGCACGCAGACGGCCTCGACTGCAACACACAGCAGTACCAGTATGCTGCTGGTGTGCGTGCTAGCCCAGATGCTCTAGCAGCAGCACACGAGGTTGGCATGCGCTACTCGGCCACAGTTGCCGAGGGAGCTGCGCGCTGCAACACGCTCACTGTTTTACAGCACCTGCATGCTGGAGGCTGCCATTGGCACCAGAAGGTGTGCACATCACTAGCTCAACGGGCAGAGTTCGAGGCGCTGCGCTGGGCCCGCGAGCATGGCTGTGCTTGGTACGAGTTTTGCATGATGAGCGATGCTGCAGGGAGTGGCAACATTGAGATGACAATCTGGGTCAAACAGCAGCTGGGCCAGCCATACGGAACAGACTCAATGTGCGCAGCTGCGCGCAATGGGCATACTGCCATGTGCGAGCATCTGCAGGCAGAGCAGTGCCCCTGGCCACACAACGTGTGCTCTGTAGCAGCGCTAGCAGCGCATGTGCCCACACTGCGCTGGCTGCACGAGCAAGGCGAACTATGGAACATAGCTGACACAGCCCGCGCAGCTGCAGAAGGCGGCAGCATAGATGTCATGCTGTATCTATTGCAGGTAGGTTTAGAGTGCAGTGAAGAGTTTCTCACAGAGCTGCTAAACATTGCTGGCGTTCGCAACAAGCTGGCACTAGCACAGTGGCTCAGGCAGCAGGGCGCTGAGTGGCCGCCTGTGCTGATGTGCGTACTTGCGCACACTGATGTGCAGTGGCAGGGTGATACACTGGAATGAGCTAGAGAGGAGGGCTGTGACTCGCCAACTGCATAAATCTATACTCTGGTAATGCAGGTAAGAATCACACATTATGCTCTAGGCTATCATGCGCCGGTTCTGGTTTGTGGTGATACTGCATCAGCGCTAGCTCCGTGTGCTAGCACGTTATCAGCACGCACTTAAGTATAGCTGTAGCAGTGCAGACTGGGTATCATGACTTTGGATATATATCACTTACAATATTGTTGATATTGCTCTTGCAATGCTGTTTTTTTCACGCTTCACACTGCAGAAGGAGCGGTTCTGCAACAGTAACAGCAACAGCTGTTTCAGACTGACTTGCTACTACTGCTCTAAGGCTGGCGACTGATGTAGGCATGGGAGAGGGTTGAGCAGCAGTATTTACAGCAGTTTGGGTTGTAGGAAGCAGCAGTTAGCCTTGTATGTGAGCTCACAGCAGCGCGGAAGCTACGCTGCGCTGTATCACAGTAGCAGCGGCTGGCAGTAGTACTGCGCAGTAGTAGTACTAGCTGCTACGCAGTGTGAGAGCTTGCGTGAAGCTCTTAGCACTTGCAAACTATACTATCTAGACATTGGACGCTGCTTTGAGTAGCTTCTAGCAGCACGAAGCATGTGCAGCGCGTTAACCCTATCGATAAGAGGCGCCTTGAGCGGGGCTATGTGGGAGCAGAACGAATTGTTCATCGAGCTAAAACTCACTCATCTCAAACGGATCTAAATTGCAGCAATGTAGCACAGAGGCTGGATTGTCTACTGAGAGATTGGCATGTGGCACCGCTAAACTCTACCGTTCTACGGATAATACAGAGACACGCGATCTTCACAGCCTTCCAACCTTATCACGATGTCTCACTTTGTATGTGTTATGTTATCTAGCGTAGTACCTCCTCAATCCTGCATTGTAATCTTAAAGTAAAGCAACGCAATCATATATGCAACAGCAGCACTCCAGCAACATAAGTATAGTGTGGATGTAACGTATGAACAGCATGAACAGCTCTGTATTGTTAATATGCGATGCGCTATAGTAGAGGCATCTTCGCAAAAGTGCGTATCTTGCAGCTATTAGTGCAAACGTGCTTGTGTAACTACAGCTATAGACCCTCTCAGATCACGGCCTACGCTGTGCTAGCGGTTTGTGCATCGTTTGACTATGACAAATATACCTTGGCCACACCCCTGCTTGCTGTTGTTGCGTAGAGCGTAGATCACTACATGACTGTCTTGAGTACAGCTTTGGCTACTGCGCTGATGGTTGTGCACAAGGACACTTAGAACCTCAATGGTAGTACGCTCTTCAGTCTATGAGGGTACTTGCATGGAGCCATCGCTAGATCAGCGTCTTGAAGGTATAGAATTTGGAGTTTAAGCGCTCTATCACTTGTGTTCTTAGACAGACACCTGTGTGTATTAGCGTAGCACAGATTGTGGCACACATTGCAAAGTGAGCAAGTTTGCTTTTCATGTAGTAGTGCTGGCAGTGCGCAACAGTGAGCAAACTATGCTTGACATAACATCTACGCTTACGCTAACGCAAACAGTGCAACCGACAACTAGCTATTACGTAGTGCTTTGGAAGCATGCGGTTACCTTGATTAGCAGCTTCTGAGACTATGTCTTGAATGTAGTAGCAATGCTTTAAGGCGCTCTTGCAGGCAGCATGCACGGTAGTCATTGACGCTTGTGACACTTTAGCCTCGCAGATAGCGTGCATAGTAGTCATTGACGCTTGTAGCACTTGTGAAGCCAGTACGAAGAGTCTGTGTGTGAGCAGCAACAGTGCACAGCACAGCACATATTCAGCAAAGTGAGTACTGCACAACGCTCCACTACACAGTGCAGGCGTGTGTTGATATAAGAATAGCATGTGATCAGTATAGCGCAACTGGATACAAGAGTACATGCTAGCACTTGTTTAGGTGTGTGCGTGGCTTACATTATAAGGTAGAACGGTCGCTCATGCGCTTGCCTTAGTACAGTCTTGAATACCTCTTAGCTTGGAGTTCATTTTGCAGAGTCTGATAGTAGATGAAGTGCTGCAAGGCCAGCGTATTGCCTGTGCACAAGTGCAAGCGAGACTATTTACACATGAAATACCATCTATATGAGTGCTAGACTGCCAGCAACGACTTCTCCTTTTCGCTGTGTTATGTGCGATACATTTGATTTTACTAAGCATGCTGCAAATGTTTTGTCGTCGAAGCCGTGCTATCGAATTTGACGTGACATTGCGCCAATGAGCCAGTGGTCAAACGGTGCGCAGCTCCGCATAGACACAAGTCTGCTAAAAGAGAGCAAGACGGATATATATACATAAACAGTGATATCAGAGTACAGTTACCTGCAAACGAAAGACGGCTGTGTAGCTATGCGCAGTCAAGTGTACCCCATGCTCTGTTTGCTACACATTCATCTTCGACGTCTTGTGGCTCGCTTCTTAAAATCCTGCTAGCCTGTCAGTAGTGTGTAGT
>AXNI01003400.1:0-11751 GCA_000498555.1 Heterococcus sp. DN1 | reverse complement strand
GGGGGGAGGGCATGCATGCACGCTGCTGGTAATACCATGATGTGGCATGCTTACTAAGCACAGTGACCAGCTTTGCACTTAGACCCCAGAGGGCTTGATACACAGTGCTGAGCAGTGATGCATGTACCAGCATCAAGCACTTTGCACTGATGTGTTCCAGTAGCAGCAGTAGTACTAGTGTCACACACAGCACCAATCATAGCTGTGCAGTCAGCATCAACTGTGCATGACTGTGGTGCTACACGTAGTGCTGCTACACCTGCTGCGCACTCAGTGAGTTCCCAGCCTGGAAGACGTTTGATCAGCGTGTCTGTTGTTAATGTAGACAAGCAAGTAGTAGTGTAAGCAATGTTTATCACTGTGAGAATGGTTATACAGTGTGATACTGTAAGCACGGTTAAGCATGCGCAGTGGCATTACGCTGTAATCGACGTTCGCACATGCACGCGAAATGCTTACAAAAGCACTGCTTATCATGTACTGCGGTATTACGCAAAAGTACTTATACTACATCATGTATACATGTTGCCTGTACTTACCAGATTGTGTGCCTTGTGGTACAGTAGAAGCAAACCGAGGGCCAGGGTTCTGTACAGCTGGTTCAGTGTAGTCAAGAACCTGAGTAATGTGTACATATGTGTATGTACAGTTGTAACAATACAGCAATAGCATTATGAGCATATCCTGTGTATACAATGTATACAGCAAATGCATGCATGCGCTCAGTGGCAGTGCGTTGACACAAACATATGCATTGTGAGCACCAGTGCGAGCACAATTGTGCTCAGTATACAAAATATCTTTCTGTGACACACAACATAGTATACAGCACTACCAATAAAGTGTTAGATGTAGTATCAAGCTTTCAGATACGTACCCAAATGTTCTTTCTGACAGGGTTGTAGTAGTACTGACCAATAGCAAGCTGTCCAGCAAAAGGTGCTACATTGTTACGCAGCTCAGTTGCATTACGCACTGCTAACTGAGCATCAAGCTGATCCACTGGAGGGTAGAAAGCATCGTAGAAACCATCCCTGGTGTAGTAGATACATACGCAGTAGTGTGCGTTTTTATCGACATTGTTAGCGCAATATGCACAGCAGCATGCTGCATAATAAGCGACCATATCTATGCGCCACCAGCAATTTGCAGTACATATATGGAAGTACAGTGCACAATGTAGTAATGTATAAGCAGTACACAGTGCTGTAACGTGACACTTGCGAATACCTTAAGCGGCCACAGAAGTAGGTTGCATCGGTCAGTGCTGGCGTGACTGCTGCAACTGTGGTGTTGACACAGTGTAGTAGGCAGTAGTGCCATGTCAGTCAAAAGTGTTTGCCATGCATGTGCACACTTAGCAGCAGCTGTTTATACAGAACTACAAGGCAAAATGTCGATGTGTATACATGATCACATGCTATAATGATTGTATCTGTGCATGCAGGTGAATCAAGCTATAGTGTTAACATAATGGACAGTAGCACCTGTTGGGTCATTAAACTACTTATGAGAAACATCATGTAAGCACACTACTGTAGTACTAACATGAGGGTCAACATTGGCTATAGCTCAATGGCAGCCAATAGGACCTTAGGGTCACGCTCAATGCAAACTCGAAATGGTATGAAGCAATATGTATAATAACTTACGCTGAGCCTGAAAGCCATCACCCAGGCGGGCTTCGTCATCAGTTGTACCATTTCGGAACTGTGATGAGTAGGGCGACTATTGTGTAAGGTATTGCACATATACGCATACAATACTTATGTACACCAAACAACGTTGCGTCGTTAGATCATACACATGACACAGCTCGATCACGGCTCAAGACAACATATTTACCACTGCTATTGCTCTTGAACACACGCCGAGTGTGGAGAGCCAACTCAAGCGTCTAAGAGACTACAATGCTAGGAAAAAGCATCACGTTACATGTTGCATTGTACAGTACTGCTCACCAGTCCATCATAAGCTCCAAACACAGGCGCAGTCTGAAACCTGTATACTTTTGGCACGAACTGGCCAACTTTATTGAGGGGTGCACCAACTTTAACAGCCCAGTTAGGATCATTTAGCTCATCAAGCGCTCCTGTGTGCCCATTGCACAAAGATGTGTGTTAAGTTCAAGTGTAAGCATAGTGTGCGAGTGTGTGTTGCATGCTGTGCAACATCACATGCTACCTTCGCGCGGTCTAAGCACTGTGGTGTTGATGCAATGACTACCAACTACAAGTTGCAATGTATATGAGTTTGTCGTCAACTATAACAAAAGTGGTGCAAATGTATGAAAGATCGTACGAAAAGAACGGTCTTAGAAACATTCTCAAGAACAGTCTCAGGAACTTGCTGAAGAACGCTTACCAACACCAACTTTTTCGTCAAACTTCTGTGGACCAGTTGGTGTCAGGCCTCCTACACGGAAGGACAGCATCCTACAAAGAACAGTTCGGAACAGTTCGGAACAGGAAAGAACGATGCGCATGCGCATGCAGAATCAGGCATCTAAGTTAGAAGTAGCAACAGTAGAGCTCGTGTGCGAGATGCATACAAGACAGCTCATACAGCAACTTGCAAGGCATAATACGCTGCGTTTGTGTGAGGGACATAATGTAACGCCGGGGCATTGACAACATGAAGGCACAATGCGTCATTGCGAGTACATTATCGCTTACATGGAGTTGTCTTCGTGTACAAGGTTGTGGCAGTGGAACCTGCATGCATACACAATATACACAGCACAGGACAGCATCAAATCAGCATATATAAAGTGACAGTAAGATGCTTGTATTAAGTTATGCATCTGTGTATCTTGTGTTTCACTTACATGTAATCGCCTGTCGGTGCTCAGATTTGATAGCGTTGTGTAGTGTGTAGTATATAATGATAATAGAGGTAGTAGTGGTTAGCACCGTGTGCATAAGTGTGAGTATACGTACATGCACGCAAGCACTAAGCAAGGCATCAGACGAACGTACTGTCACTGCTACATAGCATAAGTAACACATACCATCATGTGCACCATAACGTGCTAGAATCCACAGCTCATGTCCAGGCCCTAAATGCATCACATCTGTGATCACACGTGGGCAGAACGCATGTGCATGTAAACAATATGTACGCGTGTAAGACAGGCAGCACAGTACACAGTATACAGCTTAGATGCTGCTATCCAATATAAGCAGCAGCAAGTTGCAGCAATGTTAAGCTATGCATTTACACTACTACACAACGTTGCACTACGCACTACAAACGGAATGTCATGGAGTAATGACGCAGTGCGTCGAGCAGTGTGCACATACGATGACGGTCAGCATAACGTCAGTTTGAAGCATGTTCAACTATATGAAGAAGCGCGTCACCTTTCTGTGCATCGTGCTCCCAGTCTCTGACACCGTTAGGCGTGCACTTCTTCTGTACGCAGTATGTGCCATAAGGGCAGTTCTGATCTGTAGCACATGTTGCTGTACATTTGCCACCAGTGCATATACCACCAACACCGCACTCTTCGCTTGTGTTGCAGCCTAGAGGATCAGCTCTGTTGTCAGAACGAATTACACCAGAAAAGGATCATAGCAGTACAGAATGGTATCAGTCAGTAGGCATATGAAGAACAAACAACATTGTAAGGTTAGCGCTGCGAACCTAGTGTCTTAGCTCTGGTCGGCATGGGCATTGTGCATTATGCTTGAACTTGAAGGACAAATCGCACGCACTGTGGAGTATGTGCTGGCCATACTTACGAGTGAAAGACGCCTGTGCTACCAGTTAGAGCATCCCAGTCTTGCCACAGCTCATTACCACTGCAGTAATAGAGTCATATATGTACCGTACAAGTGTATCAGTACGTATCAGTATACAGACATCATGTTCAGCGGGTGTTGTGCAGATTGTTAACAAGCTCGAGCTAACTTGAAGTTGTGTCGCACTAGCAGAGGGTTACTCACCGCTTAGCATAGATGATCAGAAAGTCAACCTGGTGAACATGCACTGTTATTGATGTAGTGCAGTATCACAATGACAGAGTAAACACAGGCATGTACCGCGTTACAAGCACAGCGTAAGCGTTGTCAAGCACACCACTGTTACATGTTACTTCAGCATGCAGGTGAGCATCTCAGCATAGCAAAATACGTTGTTGACACAAGTAACATAAGAAACAGTGAGGACATCATAAACACAACCAACCTGGATGAAACCTGATGTGTCGAACCATGCGATGTTCACAGCAATGAAACACGCACACACACAGCACACACAACAGACCAGTGCACGTGCGACTGTTAGAATGTAAAACAGTTTCAGATTGCAGTTCCAGATATGGCAGTTACAGATGTTTCAGTATTTAATGTGACAGTTTCAGATGTGACAGTTTCAAATGTGACGATTACTTACCAACCGCCCCCGCCCTTTAAATGCCACAGCTCAATGCCATCTCTGCTAGGGTTCATGATGATACGGCTAGCTTCGTCTTCCCACTGCAGTGTGTGTGTTCATGCAAGCATGTAGCATTAGCAGCAGCACTAGTAGCACTAGCACAAAACAACAGTTGCATGAATAGTCAGCGTATATGATTAGTGAATGCAAGCTCGAGACGCATCAGAAGCAGCGTGCAACTGCCTTGTACATACAAACCATACACGGAGCAAAGCTAAATGACAAGTTCAAGTACTTGAAGAAGTGACTCACCACATGACCGTTGATCTTCCAGTGTGCATTGGCAGGCACTGGAGTGGCTGCCTGTAACTGTCTGTTGTGTAACTGCTTTTCAATTAACCTTCTGCCGGGTCCAAACTGCAGCTCGCGGTCTGCTTTGCCGTTCATTGCCATGGTCTTGTACGCCTCCATTTCGGTGTTGCTGATGTGATCACGCAGGGCTCGTGTCTCACGGAGCGTGCCTGTTGCCTGTTGTGTTTAGTGCGTGTGTGTACATAAGCGACAGCAGCAATGAGTTCAACAATAGCAACTGACTTGTGTAGGTTATATGTCGGTAAGCTGACTACCAGTAAGTCACTAAGCATCATCAGCACATGTAAACTGCCAAAGCGCTGATAACACTGCATTGTACTGGACCGTGTGCAAGTATACTGTATACCGCATACTATGATCACTGACACGCACGTTCTGAGAGCAATGTGTTCGGCAGTAACAAGTGAACAGTGCTGGATCTACATCGATATCAGTAACACGAACTGCAAGACACGAAATCACTATATTGTCATACATACTACTGTATACTTCGAAGTACTGCAAACTGTTTATTGATACTTACAGGCACACCCTGAGCAGTAGGAGGAGGCCATGCACCAGTAGCATCAACACCTCTTGTATACTCTGGATTAGGGTCAAGTGGCAGTACTAAGTCAAACCTAGCAAGCAAGTGACCTGTTGTTGTGCAGTAGTATGTATCACAGTGGGTGTTAGCGTGAGCGAGCTTTGCAGTGACAACTAGTGACTGTAGGAGCGTGCAGCAGTGATAGTAGTACATGAGTAACATCAGTGAGATATGCAGATATGAAAGTGACGCTGCAATCTCAATATACTATAGGTTGTGTGTGTGCTTGTCCACTCACTCTTGCAGAACAAAGTAGGCGCTAAGCTGTTTGGCTGGGCTCCAAAATCATTCACCTGTTCATATAGATACCATGATGTGCACAACATACAGCAAGCACTAAGGTGTAAGAGAGAGTACGTCTTGTATGCAAACGACACGCGATCATGAACTCGCATTGCAATACACCACGCACCATTTTGATTTCATTTGAGGCTGCTACATACTTCATGACATGGCACGATACTTGCGATATATATGAGTATTTTCATCATGGTTCAGTGACTCGCCAGATAGACATATGCCCAATCTGTCGCATTCTTCTTTGGCGGCAGTCCTGCGTCAGCAAAGTTGATCACTGCATCGTGCCTCTCGGCCACTGCTGTGTACAGGTGGTTCAGCTGTATTCATATTATACAGTCGCATCAAACAGCAGTAACAGCAGTGTGCAGTGTAGTGTTGGAGTCAGCAGTACATTTAGCAATACAGCTCGCTAGACAACACTGTGATATATGACTGCATGTATGATGCGTACTACGCTGAGTGCAATAGTGTATACATGTATATATGTGCGTATGTGTATGGTTGACAACACCTTCTTAGGTGTCTGTGAGAAGCCGCCGTCGTTGCCCAGTAGATAGAAGTCAACCCAAGCCTGAAACATATATACACAAGTGCCCCCAACAGTACAGAGTATCAGTAAAATGCACAACAATCAAGTCAATGCACAGCATGCAGCAGTTGCGACGACGCTTCCAGTGATTGGTGTACCAGTTATAATCGACGTACAGCGCGTGTTACGTAAGCTAAAGTTGACTGTATGTGAGCAACACTGAGACACACATAACGCTATGATGTTAAGGCAAGTGTGTATGCATTTCAGTTACAGTAACGGGTGTTACAAAGACGACTGTTACAATTACGATAGTTACAATTATAAATTATGACAGTTGCAGTAATGACAGTTTCAGGAATGGCAATTACGAACTGTGTAACTGACCTGTTGCAGGCCATCAGCAGACTCAGCCAGAAACTTGAGACTGTAGGGCCTTGTGATGCTTGCATCAAGTATACTGAGCCTGTATGTCCTCTTCTCTACCTTGTGAAACGGCCACGCCTTGCCATTCACTAAGTTGATATCACCTGATGCCATACGCACATTTCATGTGTGTGGTGCATCAGTGTTAGCAGTGATGTGACAGCATTATTGATAGCAGTAGCAGTTGAAGCCATAGTAGAACCAAAGTCTGAACAAGGTGCAAATTCGCAACAGCACGAAGGTCATTGTGATGAGCACGCTTACCATAGAGCTGGTTGGAATGACGTGTAGGGCCTTCATATGTATTGGTAGACATACACACAGATTGTACAAGTGTAGCAATGTCAGCACTGATGCACGTTCACGCTTTAATATTCAATGAACATTCGTACAACGCAATGGTGTGTAGTGTATACAGGCTTAGTGCACACAGTCATGGCATGCACATGCGGCAGTTACTGGATAATGTGCTACAGCTTCGTCACACTGATAGGTAAGTGTGTACATATCGCTTGTTAAGGTTGTTGTTTGGAGAGTGCGTACGTACCATTGTTAAGGTGGCCTCCTTCATACAGCAAGGCAGCCTCGCCATCTTTACCAATTAGTTGCTTTGTCAGCACAAGGTCTTTCAGAGTGATTGGTATCTGAAACCTGGTGTTGCAGTCATGCAGTGCGCACAGTGTGGTGCAGTGCGTACGGTACAGTGATACCATCAGCTATTTGCAGCTGTAGCACAACGCAGTGCATCAGCATCATTACAGTCGAGCAGTCAACTGCAGTTCATGTAAACTAAGTATCTAAGCATCTAAGCATCTTTACAAGTGCATAAGTCAATGTGCATGTGTGTGTGATACTTCATGTGGGCACACACACCGTTCATGTGGCAGGTATTCTGTCTCTACAGGGCTGCCACAGTCCAGCACCTGTGTGTGTGCAAACGAAGTGTAGTGTACATACACTTGTCAGCAAGCGAGCAACCACAATGCGGATGTGCACCATTACAACAGAAGTGTGCTAGCAGCGGTACGCTTCAGTAACTACAGCGTGTATGACAACTACAGCACAGTGCTACAATCGAAGCAGCAGCAGTGAGTGAGTGCTACTTACATGATACTGACTAGCTAGGCCGGCANGCATTGTCAGCTGTGATGCCTATGCCATGGTCCTATTTGTTAAAGTAAGTAGCATAAGGCATGATAACTGTGTCAGTCAGGGGCGCAAAGTGCTCATACTTGAAGATCACTTCATCATTTCAAACTACAATTTGCAATCATAAAGTGGATCACTGCAAATTTAGTGGTGTGGTGGCCTTTTGACTGGTCAGTGTTGGTGATCAACGAGGGGCACACTGCATGAGCTGAACATCATGAAGACACAGTAAGATCTCTAAGTTAAGTTGAAGTGGCTGAACTGGCTTTACAGTTGAACTTACATGAAACCTGTGTGTGCCAATAACAATCAATAGATGCAATGACATGCGCACATTATATGTCAGACACAGTTACAAAGTGTAGCTCGCGCAGAATCAGCGCACGAGCACAAGCAGTCGCAAGTTACAATGTCACATGCTGTGCTATGCGAGTTTGCACTTCAATGTATATCTGCGTACCATAAGATGCGTGAGTCACTGTTGGGATACCAGTAGTCCTTGCAACTGCCAGCTTTCTGTT
The DNA here is from genome assembly GCA_000498555.1 of Heterococcus sp. DN1. Classification (NCBI taxonomy): domain Eukaryota; class Xanthophyceae; order Tribonematales; family Heteropediaceae; genus Heterococcus; species Heterococcus sp. DN1. The sequence continues at coordinate 3,491 of AXNI01003400.1, read as the reverse complement.
AGAGCAGTCATAGTAAGGCAGAAGCAAGCGCACATATATGTACATTGTCAGGTCTTGTTATGCACTTGAATTACTACGGCAGTGTGTTCATGCATGTCAGCATATATAATGTAACATGTATATGCCGCATGCGTAGTACCTCAGTGTTCTCTGCCCAACCATCTGCGTGTAAGTGTGTGAAGATTGACAAAACAGTAAACAGACAACATTAGTACTGCGTGTCTGACATACAGCACAGCCAACACGTCAATGCAAAGTCTTTGAGCTTTTTGACAATGTCTTCGTGTTTGCGTACCAAATGGAGATACAGTTGGACTGCCATGTAGGTGCACCACTGTTGGACGAGGCACCTTACTACAGAACCTGCAGCAGTAACACAGTATGCACAGTGTTATAATGAGAGTGGTGCTAGTGCGCAGTGATATAAAATAGTAATAACAGCAACAGTGCACCGCAAAGTGTCAGTCTGCAATCATAAGGTACGCAGACACGGTATGGCAATAGAAAAGGAGTTTGAAGAACGCGCTTAACGAGCAGTTACTACGCATGTAACTGTCAAAAGTGACTTGCCTCAGTACACTCTGTCTTCCAAAGCAGTTCTTGTGTGTAGGGCCTGTCATTGTCACAATGGCATTACACCACGCGAGCCGGTAAGCACACAACAAAGATCTTTCGCGGCACCTAACAGAGAGCAAAGTTCACCAACAAGCACGTCAACATGCGCACTTCGACATGAGGCACTTCAACATGAACAACAGAAGCAATCCTTCACCTGGCGTATGAGCACCGTTGGTCTCTGTTGAGTAGGCCCATATGCCTGTAAAGTTGTAGCCTGGTGGTCTGCACACATCCTGTGGCGCTGTCGTGTTGGTAGGGTCAGTTGCTAAGCCTGCGAACAGATCAGCTTGTGCTTGTACTATTGTGATTGTTTCATGCACATCCACTATATGGTCTGTCTCAGTGTAGCTCTGTTGATGATGTTGTACATGTGTTGCATTAGCAAACAGTAACACGAGCAAACAGACGAGACGGAAATTCAATCACACGCATCGAAGGATTGTCACAGAAGCGGAGATCGATCGATGTGCAGCATACATGTGCGGCGACATGCTGTGGTTGTGTCAGATTCGCAGAAAGATAGTGCTGACAATGCAGGCTCTTTGTTGCTGCAGCAGCCAACTCAACTCCCACACTGCCAGGCCAAAACAGAAGGAAATGAGAAATTGAACAATGATGGAAAGCCTTACTTGAACTACATGGAGATCCATAGCAGCGTTGTTGATCGCCTCCACCCCAGCATTTGTTGTGAACATTGGAGTGCTCCACAGGGAAGGCTGAGAGATGGAAGTCGGAAATCCCTGCACTGTATCCACAAGGCAAGTGCCTAAGGCAGTGCGTGTAGGATAGCGCTGAAAGGCCTTCTCAAAGTCGATCCTGGCTGCTTTTGGATCTTTGGTTGGCTGGTAGGGCTCGAGTGAGTCACAACCTGCCGCCAGCTGTACAGCTGGGCCTGTGGCGACCACTTCATCAGGAGTTGGAGAGGCAGGTAAGGTGGCACCTGATCTCGAGAGGAGACCAAGCGCACAAGCGCTCAGCAGCACAGAGCGCAGCATCGCGGACAGGTGGAGGTGTTTCAAGCTTTCAAAATGACTCAGTATGCGGGAGATTGCATTTGCGGCGAGAAGCACCCAAGGAAAATTCACTGACGAGAGTCTCCACTGTTTGACACATTTTGCCGAATGCAATATGGTGAGGCAAAAACCTACCAGTGCCTGCAACGCCGTGCAAATGGGATCCGCAATTGGTGCGACCTCACAGGATGCCGCAGTCCCTTGGTCACAATCAATCGAGGTAGTCAGTTTTAAATACTTCATCTTGGTGTCAAGCACCTTATTGAAGACCCCACATCCGTGCTTTCGCGAGAGCTTCCTGAGGCCTCAAACAAATTTGCACAAGCAATTACAATTGAGAATGGCTCAGTGGCGCCTGAAATTCCGAACTCCTGCTGGCGTCCTGCAACCTGAAGGCATCGATGGCAGCACTCTGTACAGCGAGCTGAAGGCTAAGCTGCTGGCTCTGCTGAAGCTTGATGCAGCGCCTGATCCTTTTGTACTGCGCTCTGGCTACCCTTCAACGTAAGTGCACTGCTTGAATTTATTCTTCAAATATGTTCCTTGAGCCCTTCTAATAATCGGCATGTGCTTGCCTGTGTGCTGCGTCCTCAATGCCATACAGTATCCTGTCTCTGGCTGACGATGCGCCAATCAACAACGGCCTTGCAGACAATGAGCTCATCACAATCGACATGCCAGGCCCTGCCTCTGCCAAGAATGGCACTGCAGCAAGCAAAGCTAAGAGGCAGGCATCACCAAAAGGCAAAGGCAAGGCAAAGGCTCAGCCTGCATCACGCACTGGCATCCACACTCTCAGCTCTACAAGCAGCAGCAGCAGCAGTCGCGGTGGCAGCAGCAGCAGCTTCATGGCCATGTCGCGCCAGCGCACTGCAGCTCGCACTGCAAGCGGCAATACAGCTGGCGGCAGCAGCGCTAGCTCGGCCCCTCCTGCAGGCCGCAAGCGCAAGCGCGCAGCTATCAACCTGTCCAGCAAGGAAGGCATTGCTGATCAGCTGCTGGCAGCTGTAGAAGGGGCAGCCAACGGTGGCTCAGCATTCTTAAGACTAGGCCTACGACGAGCTGTTGCGGGAAGGTATGATGAGACAAAGGCTGAAGCTCGTGTGAGTGCAGCTTTCGGTGGCAGCTTCACTATAGTGGAGAGTGCAGAGCACAGGGCTCTGAACAGCGGTGCTGCAGCTGCTATGAATGTCACATTTGCTAAAGGCGCTGGCTTCCGTGGCTACCATGAAGAGGTTAGTTATATAGTGCTGCTTGATACTGCTCATGCATTGTGTTTGTAGCGCGCATACAAAGTGTGGCTAGCTTTGCAAGGTGCAGTGTTAGCAATAGCAGTATACTCTCAACAAGTCGAGTTAGCGCTAGTGTGTCAGCCTCACAAGAGCACATCAGATGCTCTTTGCATGCACTATCAGTATGTACATTATTCGAATCATTATGCACATGCACTGTGTATGCTAAGCAATTCGTAGAGCACATGCTGGCACAAGCACTGCAGCGGTTCACTACCCGTATGCCCCACTTTCTATACGCATGTATGCCGACTACTAAACCACTGTCCATGCTGCATTATCACACTGCTTTCGCTACGCACGCACACACAACAGCAAGTAGAGCTGATTGATGAGACCAGGCTGAAAGAGCTCATTGCAATGCTACTGCAGCTGCCAGACGGTGGCAAAAATGTGCTTAAACCTGTATCACTAGCAGGCAGCAGCCCTGGTGTATTCTGGAGCTTAGTGCACACATACGGCAGTGTGAGAGCTGGCCTTGCAGCTGTGTGCCCAGCTGCTGACTGGTCGTTCCTAAATGTGAGAGAGAGGAAGCTGTCTGAGAAAGCTCTGGAAAATGCTAGGCAGC
>AXNI01003364.1:0-10742 GCA_000498555.1 Heterococcus sp. DN1 | reverse complement strand
GTAAAGTAGTCACCTCTTCTAATGTCAGTTTGAATGTAGCCGTTGCTGGCTTGTACACCATAGTTGCCGCCACTGCAGAGTTAGATCCAAATATCTGCAAACACACACACAGAAGAAAAGAGATGCAGTATTTGGAGCAGCGCAAGCAGCAACTGTAGAACGCCCAGGTACGGCAATGCTTGCTCAACAAGTGCTTGACATACTGCAGTAAATATTCAATGTTACCTGCAGGCAGTCCAAGAGCAGTGTCAAATTGATACCAAACTTGCCTCCTTCTGCTTCGCATTCGTAATCTTGAAACAGGTCTCTGTTTAGTAATCCTTGCGCCTGTGCCATCATGCAACCCACATGACAGATAGCGTCAACATCAAACAGAGAGCTTCAGCAGATTACAGCGCATCGCGTCAGTCACAGTGTCGATATTTGCAGTACCTGTGTGAACTTGGCTCTGCCCGTGACGATGAACACCAATCCTTTAGGCGTTGCCTCGCACTGCGCATGTTGAGCACGCCTAGTGCCATGGCTAAGGCAGGACAGCACAGTACTGATCACTTTGGCATTGTCTAGTCTGCAGGAAAACAGAGGGGCATCGTCATTACCAGCGCCATCATCATCTTCATGAACACCCTGGCGCTCAGCTGCTGCTTCTTCTACACCCTCCATCGTTCAAGGATAAGCACCCACATCCCGAAGCGCGAAAATTGGATTTCAATTGCAGCGAGGAGAGTTCCAGCTGGAGCTCATCGGAGAGCTTACCTGGGAGCATAGTTCGGCTTTGGTATCTGCTGCACAAAGCACCAGCAACCAGTGCAATTTCATGCGGCTGCAGGAGCAAGCCAGTGTGCTATCACGTTTTGCCAGCGCTGCGAGTGCTGGCCTGACTCACCTTGAGGACGTCGCTAGGAGCTTCGGCGAGCATAGTGGGCAGTATGATTCGCTTGCACATCACCACCCTGTTACTGCTCTCCATAATGGGCATAGTTTCTGGTTTGACATCTTGAGCTTTTTGAATGCTCCTTCTCTGAGTGCTGCTAGCGCAAGTGCACCGTTTATGCAACGACTAGTTCGCGCGCATGAAGACGCTCTATGGGCGCAGCTCGTGTTCGCAGAGTTCCCCAGCATCAGGTATGCTTGTCTTCATTTCACACAACGATGCAGCTACCAGCACAGCAACAGCAACACGTGCTAATAATCGCGCTTTGATTGCGCGCTTGATTGTTCAGGAAGTTTTTGGCTGTGCAGAGGATACAGCAAAATTCGACACAAGCTTATGAGCTATTCCTAGCCTTTGCACTACGACGGGCAGTGGAAGAGTTGTACAACTTTCAAACAACTCCAGAGCTGCGAGATGCTTTTTACAGAGCTGCTAAAGCTCGCAGCCTTGCTGGTGTGTATGGTATGGTAGCTGATATTGCGATGATTTCAGACGATGCCATTGCAGCTGCTGTCAGCACAAGGCGGCAGTATCTGACCACAGTGATTGTTGATAATGACGCAGCAATCAATAGATTCAAGCAGTATCACAAAGGGCCTGTCAGCTTTCTGGCGCTCGATTCATTGATCCAGGCTCTCCCACATGTAAGTATGCTCTCTACTATGCACACACTGCCGACTTTTCCAAAGTACACTGTTGTGGTGTACCTAGTTGACACCTTCATTGTGTTTTTCGTATCGGTGATGTATCTGCACAGCTGCAGCCACTGCCACAGATCACATCCCCTGGGTTTTTAGGCTATGCAGTAGATCTGATGCAGCTAAGGCCTGGCATGGAGCACCTGAGACCAGTTCTAAGAGTGTTGTTCAAAGATATGAGTGTGTGGACAACACAAGCAGCAGCGATAGTACATGAGCAGACAGAGCACCAAGCCATGCTACAGCAAGCAATTGATAGCAACGGCATTGTCATTGGGTACGCTCACTTGTACTATGCATCACTGGATGCTGCAGCACCAAATGCATGGGTGAGGCCTCAGCTTAGTCATTGGAGGTTAAGAAACGAGCCTGCATTTGACACTACTGAGAAGTTAGAAGCTGCAGTTGAACGATGTCGTAGTGCACTAGAGACAGTACAAGCAAGGAGGCTAGGGCGAGAACTTATGTTTAGCTACGCTCACGATGATAGCGGTGACACATGGTGTATAAGTCATGGCAACATATCTATACGAGGTCCTGGTGAGCTTGAGTAGTAGCAATATAGCAGTTGTGCACAGCAGTAGTTGCTTGGCACACGCAGCAGTTCATTTGCATCCTCAGTACCACATGAAATAGTGCTTGTGTATAGATAGCATAGGCGGACTATCTACAAGTTCCGCGCATGCAGCGCGTTGCTGTAGTCTTGTGTGTCTGTAAGCTGTGCCGTTCTTTGTAACGACTGTGTGTGCGTTACTGATGTGACACTCCTTCTGGTATGATACGCTGTGAAGTGTATGCTTGACACTTGTTAAGCATGCAGCAAGATTAAACTCACAAAACGGATCAAGCAAAAGTGTATTCGCAATATATTGTAGCACGAGTGTAGCTTGGGGGTATCTACATCAAATGTGACGTCAATTCTGCTGTGGATATACTGCACCAACGCAAAAAGCGTTTCTGAAACTGCATGCGCTCACGAGCTTATGTACACTGTCACAACTGTAGATTACATTGCCTGTAATGCTTTTGCTGCTTCGATTGTTCTTGCTGCTCACGCTGCGGTCAACAACAGCTGCTGGTTTGTGGTCATGAGATGGTACAAAAAACTCTCATATATACTACCACACTGCACAGTGCAGATCACACACTGTCATTGGCAAGTGTCGGGCACAAGTGTGAGCTCAGAGTCAGTATTCCGTCAAGTGTGATGCACGCTGCTCAGTGGAAAGGGTTACTGCGATCAGCACTGCAACGAGCACAATGCTCGCTGACTCACGTGCATTGAGGTCCGTAACAGCTTCTGTACACCAATCATGATCAGAGGTTGCGTGACATGGCGACTGCACTCACTACACGGACACTGATTGCTGCTGGTCTGCAATATAACTGCAATACTACTTCAGTACAGTCGGCGTAGCATGCTAACACTGATGAACGTATGTACACACCTGCTACGTGTTGCCATGTTGCGCCCGATAGCAGATGAGTTTGAAGCACAGACAGATCACTGCATCAGCTCACTGCTCATGCCATGGCATACATGCAGACTGAATGATTAGTGCGGTACTGCAGTGATTCTTCATACTACTGATGCTGGCACTGAACAACAGTACCACACTGTGTGCTATTAGCACTGATGCATGCCAATACTAGGGTACAGTAGCTTAAACATAGGCTCAGCATACAGCTGGCAGCACATGTGCTCTCTTGTGCTCATCGCACTAGTCTCACACCAGCTCTGATCAGTGCCTATTAGTGTACATGTAGCACTACGCTTGACAGTTCTGTTGAGCTAGGCTGCTAGCACGCCAGCAGTAGCCCTACTATTCACCAACAAATGCTCAGCGCTGCAGTCACCATTACTGCTGGTAGCTGTTACTACTATTTCTGTGAGTGGCACTGCAGCTATCATGTGAGACTTGTACAAGAGACTTCCAGTAGCAATCAACTTGGACGTCTGCAGTGGCGCACATCACATCGCACAGTATGACACTGATTAATGCACAGTTTAGCTTGCGAACAATACCACAATCATGTAGGCCCAATTGCAGTAGATTAAGTAATCTAATATGAACGTACCCGAGGATGTTTAGTCTGATCTTTAACCAGCGCCACAGCCTTTGGCGACAAAGCTGACTTGTACTACATATATATGTAGTACTTGTGCTGTATATCGCCCTAATCCAGCAGTGCCGTCAGTGGTAGCGCCTATTGTCATACTGTTCATACTGCTGCTACTGCTGATGTCGATAGACACACATGAAGCATGGGATTGTGTATGTTGTGTAAGGCATAGCAGGTGTGTGCCAGCAGCATGCCTGATTACTCTAACGACACTGAAAGCAGTTGTAGCTGAACACAGTCAGCACAACTGCTCTTGCGGCTGCATCCGCACATGCATTCGTGCAATAGTGAGCTTACAAGTTTGTATATAAACTACCTGCTTTGTCGTGTGCCAGTGTGTATTGATGCTTGCTTTGCTACCTGGCCATTGATGTATACATTCACCTTGGTGGTACCAAACACAATGTCTAAATGAATTCACGCATCTTCTTGCAGCGTCCAGCTGCTGCATGTGCGACAAAAATATGCAGCGTTCATGTACATGATTGTTTGAGAATAGCACGGCACTGCTGATCTAGCAGTAGCGCCAGTCTCAGTGCAGTGTACAGCGTTCATCATGGAAGCAAAGTACTTGTCTACATGCGTGTGCAAACTGACCTGAGTAGTGTCTGACATGTACCAGCACTGTCAGTCCATTCAAACTGTAGTAAACCATCTCTCTGCTCATCAGCATGGATAAATAAAGTATAGCCGCTAGCAGTGGTAGATGTGTTGCCACCACATCTGTAGCACAGTCACAATCGACGCGTTTAGACAGCGTTAGATGCAAACAGGACGAGTACCGCTGAGTATAGTTGTTAGCTCACCTAGCAGAAACTTTGAGCGATGAGACTAGATACTCGTGTTGCAGTCTATGGAGAGCATCGTTAGCATTAAGCGTGCAGCAAGCTCCACTCTTGTGATCTTGTAGCACAGTACTATTGCTCACACTCATAAACAGAAAAGTCAGGCTTAGCGCATAAGCATAACCACGAGTTGTGTTGTCACTCACATATACTGCTGATTAGAAAGGATAGTCCTAGTTTTAGTGTTATTGAATGGTAATCTGCGGATGCAAGCCGCACCCACGCCATCACCGAAACAGGCTGTTTGCACATAGATAAGATGAAGGACATGCAGGCGTGCCCGCCACGTAAGCAATAAGAGCAAGCTGCCTGTAGCGATGCCTGCAGCGATGCCTGCAGCGACATCCAGTACTCTGATACAGTACAGCAGTGTCACATCGCTGGCGATTGCACATTTAGCATTGACTTGCAATGCAATTGAGAGCGCAAGCGTCATGAATTACTCACCTGCAATCTGTTAGAGTTATAGCTTACAGTGGCATGTACACCTTGTGTAGCATGCAGACTTGCACTGACGCTCAGCTTTTCTGCTGCATATTCAACACTATCAGAAGTCTGCTCTTGTGGCTGCTGCTCGCTTGAGATGCTGTGCTGCTCTGGCTGTTCCTGCAGCTGCATAGCATGTACTTGCACTTTGCTCTTGTCGTGCTGTGATCGATAATCTACAAAACGGCGTGCGAACTGTGACTGCTGCAGTTGCGCAGGTTGCAAGATTCAGCGCGCTCTCAGCGCAACACCGCCTCCACAAGCAGCCAAAGCACAGCAACATAAACATGATGCAGCCTGCTCGTGATGAAGTCAAGCACGTGGTGCATCACGGATGGGTGATCTTGCTGAAAAAAGAGCAAGCATCGCGTATGTTTTGTGTTTAACGAAAGTGCCATCACCTTCAGCTTAAGCTCGCGCAGACTTCCGCGCCTGTGCTTCGAATGGTCATCAGGCTGCTGTTCTTCTGAAAATAGCGCAGGCTTGCCTCTGCTAGCCATCGCACATGCAAGAAAGCAGCCGATGTTTTTGTAATTGATTGATGATTCAACATGTGAATTTTGACAGTTTTCTGCAGTTGCCAAGTGCTAGTAGTACACCAGCTGTGTGCTGCTGTACACAAATCACCCAAGCAACAACAAAAAGCTCAGTATCAGCCGTTGGGTTGCTGGTGCGTTTCAAAACGCCAATGCTGCAGCTGTTGCATCTATGGATCATCTCAATTGTACTGGTGATAGCAGCTGCTGATAGTGTTGTTGGCCATGCCAGACCAAAGCACATTTGTGAAAAAGCAGATTCGAGTGCAGCAGTTGTAGCGCTTAGTGAGACGACAAGCACGTTGCAGCTCACAGAGCATGGCCTGGCGACCTTTCTTACGTCATTACTGTATCTCATCGACAAAGGTAATGTGCTTTGCTCATCGCACATCGTGAACTCAAAATTAGCGCTTCAGCTCACTCTGCTCTACAATCTATGTGCCTCATGCAGCTGTGTGCCTGAAAAGGAGCGTGGAACTCCCCCCAGTGGCCAGCAAGCAGTGGACCGCTTATTTCACAGTCAGATACTTTGATATGTATATGAACAGCACCTTCAGCACGCGCGCTCTGCTGCCAACTTGCGTACCTCCTAGCTTGCAGACAGTATCTTTAACCACAGACTGGTGTGAACCTCCGCCTCAGAATGGTACTATCATTTATCTGCCTGAACTTGAGGAGGTTGCACGTCTGGATGTGAAAAGGCAGCCAGAAATCTTGGCTGAATCTCTTTTAGCACTGCTTCCAGCACATGCTCTTAGCGCCTTGGTGGCCTTACATTTGAAACGGCTAGGCAAAGTTGGATACGCATGCTTGCACTTGTGCAATCAGGTGAGGAGCGCTGCAGTTATGCTGTTGATTTTGTGATGTAGCAAGTATGTTGTATTGCTGATCCAATGTTTCTCTCGATGTGTTATCAATGTCAACAGCAAGAGAGCGCGCCTCCAGGTCAATACACTATAGAGCAGATAGCTGTTAAAGTTGGGGCTAGCATAGCTGCAGGTCATGCTTTGCAGAACATGAATAAGCTGTACATAACAGGTGCCTATAGTGCTAACGAGACAGCACAGTTGCAAACAGCTTTTGGCAAACACTTCAAAGAAGTGTACACGAAAGACACACTGCTGCACGGCAACGCCAAGGACTTTCTTGGCAAGCTGGATGGCATGCAGGCAGCAATCGTTGACCTTGAGGTGTGCAAGCAAGCAACTATCTTCATTGGCAACAACCATTGTAAGTTCACACTGCTTCAGCGTTCAGCGTCACTGCTGAGGTGTGGTACCTCCGTTATGAGGCGCACTACTGCAAGTGTATGCTCTACTAACGTCTTTACACTGTTTGAACATGCTTATCACTGCAGGCGCTTTCTCTGAGCTGGTGTACTGGCAGCGTGTCTATGATGCAGCATTCAAGTCATATGGCCTGTACGGTGATCACAAGAAGCGCAATCTACAAGTGAACAGCATGGCTGTAGATGAACCGTTGATAACATCTATGAAAGAGTTTTGCCCTGAGAAGGGTGAATTTTTCAAGATAGAGTGCACTCACTATAGAACAGCTACCAGCTGATGTTGCAGTGATCACAGTGAATATGATCAGCATGCAAACGATTACTAGATCTCCAAATTGTCTGGCAAGCTAAGCTGTAATGCGCATAGGGCGAACGTGGTAGTCAATAGGCTGCAAGCACTAAATGTCTTGATGATCTGATGACTGAAAGCTGTACCTGCATGATGCAGCCTCGTATGCAAAACGCAACCAAGTCCCAACGGTCGCTCACAACTGCGACTAAAAAGCCCTTGACGCCACGACTAATAAATTACTACTGATGGCTGATACACGAGCTCGTGCGCTAGCGGCTGCAGAGGTTAAGCATTACAATTCCGTTTGCTTGACACGTGCACTTCCTGATTGTAAGAATGCGTTGTGCACGTGACAAGCTTCTTGGCTTTGCTTGAGCTCAAGCCATCATTGCATCAGTTCTACGAGCAGAATCCATAGCGAAAACTTCGCGAGCAACTCCAGCAATCTCAACTGTGCGCCGCCGTTGTCGACGTGATTTGCGCAGGCACGACTCCGCGCTGCAGCAGCTGGCGAATCAGCACCTCGTGCAGCAAGCTCGGACGAGACATTGCTTGCTGCAGCAAGTGCTCCACCTGCAGAAGTCGCTACACCTTATTTCGAAGACAGCAACTCTTCTGCTGTTGAGAACGAATGCCCTCAATGCACTCTACTAAATGATAGTGATGCGTACGAGTGTGCAGTATGCGGTCATGCTCTTGCAGGATCTCGTCCCACTGAGCAAGATCAGGGCCATCACAGTGCTGCAGCTGCATCTCATGCAGCACGTCGCAGCAGCAGCAGTGCAGCTGATCACAATGACACGGAAGAGTGGCAGTGCAGTGTTTGTACCTTCATAAACGCTAGCGCAGCACCCGTATGTAAGATGTGTAGTTCCACGCAGCATCAGCAGCAGCAACAGCAACACCATGATTCATTACAAGGCGGGAGTCACCATAGCTCTAGGGATGGCGCTGCAAGTGAGCATCAACAGCCAAGGCCTCCTGATCCCCGTGAACTGTCACGCCTAATCAGTGACGACTCATTTACAGACGAGCAAAGTGGTAAGTGACAGTATTGGTTGTTATCACTGTGCTGTGGCAGTGCTGTTACTCAATTGTTTACCGCTGTAACGTCTTGACTAACAGGTCGTGATGATGTAGCAGTAGCTGAAGTGATCAACCCTAGCACTGGAGCTCTTATGGGTGCATTAACAGGAGCTGTTATGGGAGCTGTAACTGGTGGAGGCGCTAGAGGCATTGTCACTGGTGGACTGCTAGGAGGTAGGACCTTACTAACTTTAGACAAGACAATTGCATAGCATACATAGCACATCTGATTTTCATGTACACAGTTAACACACGTCACAGTCCATTGTGGTATGCCTCTTTGACCACTGCCAGCTTTTCAGTAGCATACTTATACACAGTAAGTACTACAGCAGCAGCAACAAAGCTAAAAGCGGTATGGGTTTGTAAGGCGAAGAAAGCTAGATATCTCACACTTGTACTGCTAAATTTCATTCACAGGGCTTATGGGAGCAGTCCAAAGTAGTGCAACAAATTGGATAGATGCTTCAACTAGCAGTGCTACATGCACAACAACCAGTGGCAGCAGTGGTGGTAGCAACAGAGGCAGCAGTGGTCCAATGCGTCATGAAGATCACTTAGCTGTAGAGCAGCAACGGCTATACGCAGCTGCACAGCGTGCAGGAACTAATCAGCAGCAGCAGCAGCAGCATGAGTCATTAAACAGGCAGCAGCAGCAGCAGCAGCGACAACAGAGACAAGGTAATGCTTGTACTGTGCTTCAAAGACGTATACAGTATAGTTGTCCGTGCTTGCTGGCACTCTTCATATCGCGCTGCTGAGCAGGTGCACACATTAGCCCATCATAAAATTGCTTTCAATAGCATCACTGATGCCGCTAGTGCCAATGCTTGCTTGCAATCTGTGCAACACAACAGCTGGAGGTCTTACTGTACGAATTGTGGCACCTGGAGGAGGCGGGACCCGTATCATAAGTCTTAGTGAGCTATTGTCAGCAATGCCTGGCTTTCAAACCTTCAGTGGCACTGAACTCAATGACAGTACTACAGCTACGCCTCTTGTCGGGCCTGTGAGCCGCGAAGCACTAGCAGCACTATCAGATAGAGTACTAACAGCTGAAGAGGTCAATAGATTACCTGATGGCCAAGAAAGGTATACTTTAACTATAAAGTCTTGTAAGACATTAACAGCATGTATACTAGTACTGAGTTAGCCTGACACTGCATTGCGTTGCGCTGGCAGTACTGCTGCAACTCTTTTGTACAGAAAGACTGTGCTGAGTAGTGTTAGCAGTATGCTGGCCCTAATGATACTGCTGTTTTGATCGCAGCGACAATGAAAAGTGCTACTGCAGCACGCTATGTTGCTTGATCACGTGAGCTATCATTGTGATATATATCGGAATGATTGCATTATGTCACAAATCACATCTGCAAGTTGTCAGCTGTAAGCTGCTGCATGCCGCGCTCGACTAGTAGCTGACTGTAAGACTACTCTGCCTGTAACGTAACGTGTGTTTGCAATGCCTATGGGACTACAGCTGCTGTATATGTATGGAAGAGTTTAGAGCAGGTCATAGTGTAAAGTGGTTAGAGTGCTTACACTGCTACCACAGTGAGTGCATCAATGCTGCACTACAGCGTAAAAATGAGTGTCCCTTGTGCAAACATGTAGTTGGTAGTGGTCCACAACAGCATGATCAACAGCAGCATGATCAGCATCAACACAGCTCATAAGCTGAAGTAGTACCAGTTTTTTCATCATGTGAGCTATTCAGCAGCAGCAGATTCCAATTGCACAAACACCAGATGTAGTATAGCAGTAGGCACAAGCGCTTCAACTTGTCTGAGGTGTACGCGTGAGTGCGCAGCAGAAGCAGTTGAGCGAGTATATATAGAATGTATACAGATGCACCCACAGAACATGTGCTCCCTGTGCCTTGCGTTAGCAGTTCTACACTCAAGTCTTAGCAGGTGCACATCATTACAAGAGTGACATTGTTTCTGTATAGCACTTTCACAAGTGATACAGCACATGTATTGCTGCAGTGCATGAATGCATGTTGGAGCGAAGATAAGGCCTCTTTAGCCTTAAGCAACATACGCTTTGCCAGCAATCACTTGCAGTGTCGATTACAGGCGGCTAGCCTCAACCGCAAGACGCTGCTGCAAAGCTTCATGTTATGAACACAAGGATTGTTGTATACACGCGATCACCGCTACTGTGTGCACTTAATAGCTCTGGTCTCAGCGAGGCGCAATCCTGTTTGTGCATGCTACCAGCTTTACATGCCTGACATCCTCGTGTGCTAATAGCTCATGACCAACCATGATAACGTATGCCTTGCTTTCTCAACTCTAAGCCTATCTTATATGTGTCAGACAGCTTAGCAGTTGACTTTGCAGTTTTCCACTCAGGCCACATAACCTGTCGACGAGTACAGATTTAGCATGCGCGTTAGTACGCAGATACAAGGGCCTTCTTGAAGCAGTTGTGTCAGCAGCAAGCACCAC